>JAPYYV010001354.1:0-27738 GCA_030522625.1 Copidosoma aretas | reverse complement strand
CTATGTGTCACACGATGATTTTTTTTGCGTTTTGGTGATGTGCCATCTCCGACAACGCAATGACGCGTAAATCAAGATTTTTTGGAGAATTCGACATATGTGTATTGAAAATAAATTTTTCATTTATTATTTAGACATGAGAATGAAAATATTGCATTATCGTAGTTTTTGAGATATTGTCAACTGAAAATCTGTATAATCACTGTAAAAAAATACTTAAAAAACTCTCGTAGCCTGTTATGTTATACACAAATTACTTGATTTTTAATTGATGATATCTCGAACACTACGCACCAGATCAAAATTTGGTCGAAAGCTTTTTTGTTCGTCTTGACAAGCTTATTCTCGTGATGTAGTTTTTCTGGAACATTTTTGAAACACCCTGTATACATACATATATATATATATATATATATATATACTGTATAGAGGCCAGCACGCTTGCCAGCAGCACTGTGCGATATATATACATTATGGTGTCCGTTATTTAGCGATTTCAACTTTTTGGTCATCTACTCCCTGGAATGTCTTTGTTGTATCCCAAAATAAAAATCCATACTCTGAAAACCTAAAAATTGTGGATTTAGCACGTACCCCTGGACGCAATTTAATTTCTCATTTAAATAGCATGTGATTTTTATATTTTAACCTTGTTTGATTTTTTGATTACTTTTAGTATTTTTTCTGAATTTTTGAATCATACTATTAAACCACGTATATCTAGGACTTAATTAATTAATTATTTTCAGCTCAATATAAGCAGGTTAAAAAAGTTCGATTTTGGCCTTTAAAACCTTCAAAGAACAAAAAATCCAAAAAATGAATTCATTAAGTCCAAGCGATACGTAATTTAATTGTATGATTTGAAAATCCAGAAAAAATACTTGATGTAGTCAAAAAAACCATACAAGGTTGTTATTTACATATTCCATGCTGTTTTAAATGGGAAAACAAGATGTGTCTGGTGACACGTGTTAACTCTAAAAGGTTTTTATTTTCAGGCTATGGATTCTTATCTTGGGATACAACGAAGAGATTCCAGGAAGTAGATAACCGAAAAGACGAAATCAGTAAATCGCGGACACCCTTTATACATACATATATTCAAAGTCACTGGAGGTGGAGGGAGAGAGATACCCAGTGAGCATGTCGTCGCAAAAATTAGTCGATTTTCCCAGTTCACTTGTCAAGTGGATAAACCTAACGTCCTATAAAAAGCTTTACTTCAAAAAATATTTCTTAATCATATTCATCAAACTCGATATTACGTGATTATGACGTTAGAACGTCTGAATTTTCAAATGTACAGCCACACAGTTCCGTATCTTCTCCAGCAAGTACGCTGCTTTCATTCCTACTCTTAGGATCCGTACTACGCTTGCAGAGTACGACGAGCATCTTGTCGGTACAAAGACTCTGCGATGAAACCACGTATCTTGTCATCAGAAGATTATTTTAACTACTGAGAAGATCTCTGTCTCATATTTGTAGCCTCTGCTGCCATAGTTTATATTGTTATAATTATTGCGTTTATCGTGGATATGTATACACTGTTGCCGAGACTGCAATTTCAGCTATGATGATTCATCTACCTAATCATAACAAGTATAAGTATAGCTGGCTCTTCTGTATTCGTAATTGATGTTGTTTCTATTTGTTGTCGTGTATTATGATTTTCGTTCTCACAATGTAGGTTGCTTAAGTTTTTTTGCTCATTGTTATTTATGACTAATACGATATTGTGGTTTATCTATATTATTTTGATTAGTTTCTCCGTTTTCTGAATATTTTCTCTCCATAGGGCATTATTTTCTTGTGCCCTCTCTACTTTCAGTATGCGTTACATTTATCTTCTTTATTTCTGAAAGTAATTCTCGTTCTTTTCAGGATTTCGAAATTTTTCATTTTCTGTATCTATTAGTGATCTCGTGAGATAGTTGGCATATTTGTTGACCTGAGTTTGTGACTATCATTGTTTCAGACCCATCCCGGCATACTCTTCATGTCTGTCTGGCTATAGTTATATGTCAGCCTTTTTAATATTTTTTTTCTACTTAGCCTACGCATACAGAGGTGCTTTGTCCTGCGAAGATTGCATAGCACTAGAATTATTTACAAAATGCTTTAAGTATGTATAGAAGATTAAACAAGATTTTGATAGAATTTTTTTTCTCTAGTGCGGGTCTTTATTTTTCCTTTCCGCTTAACTGGTACTTATTTCCAGCACATGTATAGTTTAGAAAGGGTCAGTACGTGATGAAAGGTAGTTTGTCAGTAAATTTTTTTTTTATAAATCAACGAATGCTCTGATTAACATAAAATGAAATATTGAAAGAAATCTAATTACGAAAAATGTTAAGATTCTGAATCAATTTTTTCCTAATTATTTCTAATGAGAAGTACTTGAATTTATGAATATTCTCTTAAAGACTTATTTATAATAATTTTCTCGTAGGAGCTTAAGTTATGTAAATCGGTGGTAAAATTATAACAGTATATTAAAAGATGAAGTTTTAAAATAGACATTTCAAATTTGGGATGTTTTCTACTTGTTTTCGCTTTTGGATTTTCTCATTCCATAATAGGCACCATAAACCTAAACTTATTTAATATTTTAAGTATAATAATACTTGAATACTTTTGTTTTAAACAGTATTGTCTTTATTAAACTACGAAGTACCCATAGAACATCCTTGTATTAACCGACTACAACACTATGAAATGCACTAACGTTATGTGTAAGAACTCCAACTGTACTGAAAGCTGTCAGCAACCAAAGATATTACGAGTATTTGATAATTCTCTTTTCTGGTTCAAAAACTTGCGCCTAGCACTTGCCAAGCTAGACGTTTTTGTGTGGAAAACTATACATTCTGTAGCCCTTCAAGGAAGAAATTGCGTTGTTCATTACGCAATACCCGATCCTAATTAATTATGGCTTGCTGTATTTGCAAACAATTTTCCGGTGTCAAAAGAGTCACATTACTTTCCAAGTAGACGCTGTACTCATTCCTTCTTACTTTCGGATTACATAACATCTTTTGTGTATTAGTAAAGATGCTTAACTTAGATACACTGGATTATTTTGAAACAAACAGACTATTGACCAATTAGCTACCATACGAGATAAGTTTAATCACTTATAACAAGATTATCACGGCCACAGCATCACCCTCTCCTCTTCTTTCAGCTGCCGCGCCGGTTGGAGCGCATAAGTGCATTTTTTAAATAAAATTTGGCAGTACCTTTACTTAATTAAATAAAATATATTTTAGGAGGTTATAGGGTAATTTCTAACAAATAAGAGCGCGTTTAAAATATCACTGTAAGTTGCCTAACAACTGTTTTATGGGCATTTTTTAGGAATAATTTTTTTGCTTTTCTTAGCGATTCTCAATTAGTTTACATACGATCTTGTTGAAATGTAGTAGGTATATAAATGTTTACCAATCAGACATTCTGACTAAGTTGAAAGCTTTAATTAGGATAAGAACGCAGTGTATAAATTTAAAAAAGAACTGCCCGAAAACGCACATTTTAAAATTTACAAAAAAATTCTGAATTTTTTAGGACTTAAAAACTCTCTTTTTTTCGTCGCACAATCAAGTATTTTTTATTTTAAAATTTTTTTTACGTACTATGCTAATTTTTATTTTTAATCGCCAAAAACGTCATTTGGCAGTTTTTCACAATTTTTTCCACTTATTTTAAACAAACGTAAACAAATTTATATATCTGGTAATCGTGACGTTATCATCTATAAGAAAAAAAACTGATCGTTGTTATTTAATTGGCAAATACACTAACTCTATCCAACTACTACCTGTAGTAGCATATCAAACGGAGGTCGCACATTACCGTAAGTATAGCAATCAGCTAAAATTTAATAGAGCAATGTTGTGTACATATCAATCATATAAAATAGCTGTCTTACTATGAATACGATTATAAATAGTGGAGATAGAGTCCTCATAACTATCATGAAACACAGGGCATGCTGCACCTTAGGGGCGATTGCGATAGTACTTAACGGTATCACTGCCATTCTATATCTGATCTTCTATGATTTTCTGATTAGCGTTGATTATTATTGGTATTATCAGATAACACCTTTCGAAGTTTCAAACCGCCTTATTAATGCAAAAGCTAATTTGTTCAAGTCAATGGACTCCAGAAAATCCTTGTGAAAACCAGAATGTTTTAGAATGCTCGCGGAGATAAGATTAAACTTGAAGCCACAAACTTACTTAATCATTGAATACCTACGACGGATTAACCATTTATTTCAAAATAGCTGGATACCCCATAATATTAAAAGAACAGATGCTAGTAAATATTATTGTATTATATGATCAAGACATAATCGAGCCCTTAAGATCTCCATACAGTTTGAACACGTGGAAAGTATTAACACGTTAGACCGTACGAAGAAAAATGCGGAAGAATCATTACAGACATCAGACTATTAATTAAACTAAGTAGTTTATGGTATCTACAACTACTATTTCAAAATAAAATCAAAAAAGAAAAACTTAGTAGTAGCACGATGTATAACTATTGTAGACATACAAAGCTGATCTCAATTGACGACAAGACGACAACGTATTGCAATGATACGAAAAAAACCAAGGAAATCTGAAGATAAAAAAAATATCCGATATTTATTTAAAGCCAACTTCTAAGAAAATTATGAGCCTGAGGTGTAGCACAACGATTTTAACGGATAGCATAAACTAAGAATATATTTAGTTGATATCATGGATCGACAACAGAGAGAACCACCGGAAATCACGAATAATTAAATGACCCAGAGCCATTTAAACGGACAACAAAGCTAATAACAAACTCAAACAACAACACTGATTTCACATACAAAATTGATGGCTTGCGTACAATATTAACAGAAAAAAGAGAAACTTATAAATATAAATGTAAGGAGCATAATTTAACAATTATACACAATAACACGACTAACAAAAGCGATAAAAATACGAACCAAAAGCCATGGAATAATATTCAAATTTCAATAAAAAAACAAAAAAACACGAAAAAATATTCATTATGTAATCGCAAATATCACACTAGAAATACAAGAAACTGCATAGAAAATCACACAAAATAAAAAGTACACCAACCAGCCCAGCGAAGAACCGTCTATTTTACAGCTTTGTCATCAGATTTGTATAAAATCATGCAACCGACAAAAGTTAAAAAATTTTATTGACCTTAATATAGTTATAAGTGTATAAATATTTGGAAAAACAAATAATAGTTTATCACCACCTGAGTTTGGGGAGGCAGCAGTAAATGTTTGCCTACATGTAGGATTAGGAAATTAGTACTCTTACGTACAATTTGAAGAAAACAGAACTAATAAATGGAGTAACCTTCTCTTCCGTAATAAACAGTTTACACCGGTTAATATTGACAGTATGAATAAGAAAAATTTTCCCGACACAAATAACAAACGACATATAAAAAGGAAAAGACAAAATGTTAGAGATTTTTTGGACTTCAATACAGATAAAAAAATTAAACATTAAACAAATTGTGACAGAAAGAAAAGCATTTAAGGTAGTTGTACAGGTAAAGGCTTTTCTTCATATGCATCCATGTTAAAGTATCAAAAATGACAAAAATATAAACACTAATATTTTGCCTACTAGGAAGCCTAGCCTCACAACAATGTAGCGAAGTACTTATATGATATTAATTGAGCTATGTTCAAAGTTACATGAAGATCCCATTATTATTTAAATTTGGGATACAACTACCTTAAAAAAATACTGATCACATATACGATCAGACAGCCCAAAGAAAACAGAATACAAGCAAAAATAAACCAAACTTGCATCCAATAGGCCCGTCTAGCGGCAACGATAAATAGAACAAATAACTTCACAATAACATTGACCAAAACTAAACCGCAAATCAAACTCTGCAACAAAGTACAGAAAAGAAAATACATGAATAACGCAGCTTACAACTGGGACTGACACCAGTATCGGATTCACCTCATTCATAATAGTTATATATAAAATGCATTTTTTTAAAAACCTTCATCAACTGAAACTATGCTCTGGTCAGAAAAATACTCGGAGCAAGCGGATCTAAAAGAAGCTGCAAGCTTTACATCTCCCGGAAAGACCAGAGTGTGCAAGACACTAATATTACTGGAATAAATACCGTCGTTCCCAAAAGGTAATTCAGAATCAATCCCATTCCAAAGAATGTACTGGTCAAAGGATCTTCCATTCCGCTATCTAGACAAGATAGCATTTTATGCAGTGACAGACAGCGTGTCTAATACTAATATAGTTGATGCACTTCATGGGCAAGGCTACAGATATTTAGTAACCTTGAACAATAAACAAAATATAGTAGGTAACGCTATGTAAACTTCTTTAACTTAGTAGTAAGCATGCTAGCTACCATGTATAAAAAACTTTAAGGGGTCATGGGTTTAAATTTCGTAAAAATATAAAGATTTTTCTTCTCGGGTATTCTAAAAAGTAAAAACACCCAGGATGCTGGGCGTCTACTAGTCAGATTTTTAAAATAATTTGTAAATTTTTATAAATTATGTCAGGATTCCGGGGCTCCTTTTCAAAGAAAGCCAACACCTGGCCAGTCAGTTTGATAAAGTCACTATCATTTTTAGTAGTACGTAAAGCAAAGTAAATGGTCAATAGAATGATTCTTTCATCCATGGTGAATAGAGGAAAATGGAATCAGAGATCTGTTAAAGACAAATGTGTAAATAGATACTACTTAGTGTTTTATTTTCTTAACGATGTATATTAAAGAGACGTTTTGCTGGCTGTTGAGCTAACCTCATCAGGCTAAAAACTAAAAACACAGAAACAAAACTGTCCAACTTTTCCGTCTTATCCTTTTACAATCTTACAATTTTATTTAGTTATTTATTAGTAACAGTATAAGTAAAATATTGTAGCTTTTTTATAGATCCGATATTTTGTCGTAACTATTTTTTGAATATGGCGTACCTATTCTACAATAAGGTATTGTAGGGGTGGAATTCTTTTTAATTTATTTGTGTATTTTTGTTTTTCCAGTCTACGTTTGATGTTTTTATTGATAAAATATGTGGGGTAATCATTTTGCACAAATAAAGTTTTAACATTAATGATATTTGACTTATGATATTGTATGTTGGAATGTAATACAGCTCGGTCTGTTAAATTAAAAACAATATCTCTTTTTAAGGCTATCCGATTTTTGGAACCAATTTAATTTAAGATATTTGTTTTTTTTTTTAATGATGATTAAATCTAAAAAGGCTATTTTCTTGTCTACTTCTATATCATGTGTACATTTTATCGTGTGATGGTGTGAGTGAAAAATATTTAGTGCGGAATCTATGTGATCTTCTTTTGTGCAAAGTATTATATCGTCAGCATATCGGAAATAAAAGGCAGGAATGTAATTGAATTGATTATTAAATACATCCAGACAATGAGTTTCCAAGTCATTCATTATAAGATCAGCAAATGAGGGATACATTAGAATGCACATGAGGTTACTGAAGATTTGTTGGTAGAAAATAATATCAAACGTGAAAAAAGTATCATCGAATAAAAATTATATGTAATTTCTTATTTTATTCATGAGTATTTTAGAGCTGCGCAGAATAGTTTAAGTTCTTCTACCTATGCGTTTAAGTGCGAGATCAAGGGGTATACTTATAAATAAAAAGTTGACGTCCAATAAAACTAATCTGTAATTATGATCTGATGTAATATTTTTCAATTTATTTTTTAATCTAAAGCTATTCTTGATGTGAGACTTAGTAATGGCGATACAATCTTACATTTCTTTGTAGACTATTTTTGAAAGAAAATATGTTGGACTCTTAATAAGAGAAACTATCGGTCTTAATGGCATGTTTTCATTGCCAATCTTTGGCTGCCCATCACATTTGGCTAGTGTTGTGCCTGTGAAGGTCAAATCAATGATATGATATGTTTAGGAAAGAAAGCCACTGATATTTAAATCTTTTAGTATAGCACTCGTTCTCTTTTGTAGAAAACTTAGCAGATTGTTGGAAAATCATTTATATGTAGTAATATCAGACAGAAAATTTAATATTTTTGTAGAGTAATCAGATTTTGTGAGCCATACCGTATAGGCTTTATTTAAATTGCCTTTATCGGCTGGGGTGAACATTATTTGTGGATTATTTTTCGAAACATCTTGAAGGCATGATCTTTCGGCGCAGATTGTCTATCAGTATTAGAAACGCGTCGGTATTACATGCAAAACAATGTACCGCGTAGAACCAGCAGCCCAGCAATCAGCAACAGGTATTTATGTGATCTAACTAATGTCTTAGTTCCCCAAAACATTTTAGATGCTGCATCATTAGGTAAAATTTTACTGTACGTTCGTCATTCAACAATCGCGGATTACTTACTGTAATTAAGAACGTTGAGTCAAGCCTTTCTTAATAGAATTTCGATACACATATTAAGAGTGAAATCCGTTTGAAAATCACTGAATATTTGCAAACTTTATATCAAAGACAATACGAATTTCTAATACCGATGGACAATATGCGCAGAAATTTAATGCCTCCAAGACGTTTCTAAAAAATAACCCACATATAATTTTCATACCAGCCTATACAATGTTTTGGTATGTCTTACAAAATCTGATAACTCTACCAAAATTTAAAATCTCCTGTCTGATATTATTAGATATAAATTTACCTCTAAGAATCCATTAAGTTGTCCACAAAAGAGAACAAGCGCTATTTTAAAAGATTTAAATACCAGTGGCTTTCTGTCCAAGTCATGTCATAACAATGCTCTGACCCTTACAGATACAACACTAGCCAAATTTTATGAGCTGCCGAAGATTCACAAAGAAAATACACAATTACGACCAATAGATTCTCTTATTAATTGTCCATCATATTTTCTTGCAAAAATAGTCTACAAAAAAATGAAAGATTGTACCACCATACTAAAGTTTTATATCAAAAATAGCTATGATAAAAAAAACATTTAAAAACTATTATATCAAATCATAATGACTGATTAGTTTCATTGAATATAAGCTCTTTATTTACAACCATACCCCTTGACCTCGTATATAAAAGAATAGACAGAAGAACTCGAACTATTTTTCGCAGCTCTAAAATATCCATAGATAAAATAAGATACTGCATATAATTTTTATTTAATGATACTTTTTTCACGTTTAATAATAATTCCTACCAACAAATCTTCGGTACGCCCATAGGCACCCGAATTTCTCCCTTATTTGGCGATCATGTACTGAATCACCTATAAACTCATTGTCTAAATATACCAAATGATCAATTAAATTGCATTCCTGCATTTTATTTCCGTTATGTTATCGATGTAATACTTTTCATAAAAAAAGATCACCTAGATTTAGCTCAAAATATTTTTAACTCATCCAATCACAGATTGAAATTTAAACAAAAAAATAGAAATAGACAAGAAAATGAACTCTTTAGATTTAACATCTTAAAAAAACAGTCATATTAAATTTGATTGGTTCCAAAAACCTACCCCCTCTGGTAGAATATTTAAATATTGTTCAGGTCATCTAATAGGTTTAAAAAAAAATATAGTTTTGAGTTGAATAGACCGAGCTGTATTACATTCTAACAAACAATATCATAAGTGAAATATCATCAAAGTAAAAAAGTTACTTGTGCAAAATAATTACTCTACATATTTTATTGATAAAAACATCAAACGAAGACTGAAAAAACAAAAATACATGAATAAAAATAAAAATAATTCCACACCTATGATACCTTCTTGTAAAATAGGTACACCATATTCGAAAAATAGTTACGACAAAATATCGACACTATAAAAAAGTTAAAATAATTTCAGTTATCCTGTTACTAATGCAATACTATATAAATTGGGGAAGGATGAGACGGAGAAGTATGATGAAACCAATATCCAGGAGGTCCCGCATCTTACACAAGTGAAATAAAGCGGGCTTTAAAAATTCGAACAAATTAGCACAAAAATATTAAAAAGACAGCATCAGTAGTTTATTCTTACCAACTTAACTATAATCATACATTAGACTAGGACAACATAAAAATTTTCAGCTAGAGAACCCATTCATCAAAAAAGATTGATCCAGAGGATTCATATAAAGCATGACACACATAGTATCAATAAGCAATAAGACACACACCTTCTCAACAGTACATATTTTCCGTTATTTAAGAAGCTCAAACACCTATAGTTTTGGGTTCGTTTACCTCTCCTATTCAGTTCCTGTTGTTATTTTCCGCTTATTCTTTAAAATGCACCTATTCATGCAGCTTGATCGTCAGTGTATAGCTGTCTACCGACGAGTGAGCACCTAGTTCTTATCATGACTAAAAATACTTATATTATTGGACTTGCAAATTATATAAATCTATTTGTTAATACCTGCGATTAACAAGGTAAAAACTAACTTGTTGTAATTTGATGTGCGTGCCATACAATTTGTGCATTATTACTAAGTCCAATTTTGATTCTGTGTTTTTAGTTTTTAGCCTGATAAGGCTGGTGCAACAGCCAGTGAAACGTCGCCAAAATATACATCGTTAAAAACATAAAACTTTTAGTCACATTTATTTTTACATTTGCCCCCAATCGATCGCTGATTCCTCTTTCCTACGTTAACCATTGATTATGGGAGGGGCACAGGACTTTGAATTTTCTTATTCTACCATCAACTTGATACTGGTCATAATGTGCTCGAGACCATTGCTGTGTCCAGTAAATAATACTCTATGTGAATGACCGAGTAGTCCGGGGGGGACTTTGGACAAGGATTCTACATAAAAGACTCGCAGACTTGGGGTGGGGGAATCAAAGACGGCTTGCAAAATAGGATAAGTCGGGTAGATAGGTTGGGTTATGGAATAAGGATATAAGGAGATAAATGCCTGAAAATTTGGAAACGTGTATACGTGAAAGTTATACAATCTAAAATATCTAGGAAAAGTTGTACAAACAAATATTAGAAACGCAGCAGTAACAAAAATGCATGTCAAATAACACTCTACGATACTGCCTAGAACTATAACAATGAGGTAGTTGTATCCCGAAATTTGACAGTATTTCTCATTCAGTGCTGTATTTCTTAGTCTATTTGAATGTAATCGTCGCCATTTAAATGTATGATACTGTCACATACATTAGGAATATTATAGATTTTCTTGGGATTTTTTCCTAATTCATCCCTCGAAATATCGTATGAATAAACAATAATCACTCTTTGTAATAAAAAAAAATTTGATTGTCATCTGATTTTGATAAACACTGGATGATTTTTTCTATCTAAATAGCTACGAATTCCCTGTTTTTTATACTCTAACAAAGGTTTATTGTTTTTGTAAATGCATTTGTTCATGAAATTTTTTTAAATATCTATAAATATATGCGTTTTAACAATGAATATTCCTTTTTTAGGTAACCAATAACAGTCAAACTGTAGAAAAGGTTGAGAAGAAAACTAGCTTTTATCTATTGAAACCCGATGATACATTTTTCTTTACAAATAGTTTAA
This sequence comes from Copidosoma aretas, assembly GCA_030522625.1. Classification (NCBI taxonomy): domain Eukaryota; kingdom Metazoa; phylum Arthropoda; class Insecta; order Hymenoptera; family Encyrtidae; genus Copidosoma; species Copidosoma aretas. Next base: position 16,161 of record JAPYYV010001354.1, on the reverse strand, counting down.
ACATTTAATTCGCATGATATATTCATAAATAAATTATGAAAAAATCAGAAAGAAATTTAGAATATTCGTCATAAATGTGACGGTTTTATATATTTAAATGACAACAATTACATGTTATTTGTCTGAAAGATATAACTTTTTTAATAGCCCTCAAATTTTGGATAAAACTACCTTTAAAAATGGATACGATTATTAAAAAGTTTTATGACATACAGTAAGTTAAAATCTACTGGAGTTACATATGACCTAGCCATCCTCACTATATGACGGTGTACATACTTCGTAGAACCGTTCAAGTTAATTTTTAAAGACCTTAAAATTACAGCGACCATCTACATAAATTCGCCAGCTGTGCCCTAGCAGCAGCCATCACCTCCCCCCCCCACCCAATTTCTACCCCTAAAAATTGTAGGGAATTTTTAGGGAATTCTTAGACCAGCCCCTAAAAGTACCGTAAAAATCCTCAGATATCTTCGTTGTTTGGCCCTAAAAAAAAACTTATTTTGAAATAGTTTCTTCTTGCTGCCCTTAAAAGCACGAGTGAGCGTTATTTCTGTCACCCCTCCCACTCCGCTCCATAATAGAATAACGAAGAGTTTTCTATAATTTCCTAACTTCTTTTGAACTTTTTTTTCTCTTTCTTGCACATTTGCCATCTTTGGTATTGTTAGTGGACTCCAGTCCTCCCTCAGAATTGCAAAAGTGAAATTCTACCAACGACTCTTTTTTTCTTAACCCTACCTCATTTCCAAAACGATTCCTCCTGCCCCCCTTAAATTAACTTAAAAGTTTCCAGATTTATTTTCTTTCATAATCCACTGATCAACGTCCTATTTACAAAACAGCTTTTTAAACCCCTTGAAACTTTAAGTGATCCTCTTTAGGTCCCATAAAAGAATTACAAAAGATTATCATTTATACATAGTTGTAACTAGGAACAAATTTTCTGTCCCCTTGCGCTTTTATTCCACTCCTTTAACAATTTGCGTATGGGTTCGTTTAATTTTTACGTATTTTGAAAACCGTTAATGGATTTAAGACGACCGTAACTCCCACCACCCACAGGACCTCACACCCAAAATAAACAGTCTTTCCAATGTACGATTAATTTTGGTTAGTGTAAGAAATGACTTAGACAGATGAACTATAGGAGAAAAAAAATTTCGATAAATCACTGACAAATATCATTACTAGATCACATAAACAATACATATCAGCATGATTAGCAGTATAAAATTCTAAAAGTGAATGATAAATTTTAAATAAGATAAAGATAAACGTAATTTTAATACTAGTATACAGATGGATAAATTCATAAATAATTATTTAAAAAACGGCCAAAAGTATAACAGACAAGAAACGCAAGTAATAAAAGTGGTTTTAGGTTATTAGAAACTTAAATAGCATGAAAGGGGACACAAAAATGCAAATTAAATACACAGTCAAATTTATGGATCGGTGTAACCAGAGTAAACTTTATGAATGTTTAACAATATTAGCATATTACAAAAGGAATAGCGACATGCAATAATAATACAATTTAAAAAAAAGGGACGATAATAAACTAGAAACAATAACTTGATACAGAAGTACAAGTACATATTACGGATCGATTATGAATGAGTCGAGTGGAAGAAAGACCAAGGAGCGGTTAGAGAAAGAGATGGAGAGAACATCAAAGAGCGAGATATAATGCAAGCAGGAAACCGGATATCTCGTCCTGGCACCGGTGTTGATGCTACGCAGTAGCTAAGTGTTTTTATACTCTATAAAAGCACGTGCATAGTCCATGTCTGCATGTATTGTTTTCAAAAACATTTGGTTTAACACAGAAGGGCAGATAGAAACCGTTGATTTTTATTTCCATTTCTTTTAGAATACTTCAATTTACCATTGATGTTTTTCAGAGCAGTACAATGCGGAACATTTTAGTGTTTTACTTTGAAGCATAAAATTTTTTTAATTAAACCGCTCAAAAAACTTGTAAGATTCTATCCCTTTCTTAATTTTTTACCTTTAAGAATACTGAATATAACGTTTTTGTAATTTTCCACTAACCTTAAGCTGACAAATTTCTTTTATTTTATGGAAGACAGTGAAATTTTTTAAAGTTTTATGCGTGCTTGTAAATAAGCCTTCCTTTCTCTCTTCGAAACACAAACCAACTGCTTCTTTTATGGTTCCTATTCGCATATTCAAAAAACAAACGCTGTACAAAAGTTTTATTATGTTTGAAACGTTTTTGGTAAAAATAAATTTTATATTTTGTGTACGATGCGCATCGTAAAGGTTTAACACAGAACTATTTTGTAAAAAAATCTTCTAATTGAACTCCTTGGATGATGTAGGTATGATGACAGTAAATAACAAAAAAAAGATCTCGTGCATGGAACCCAAACCTTATAATATCGACTAATCTCTGAATTTTTAGTTCTTTCTTACTCATGGGTGCTCATTAGGGTATGCCGACAATATTTCATTAACAAACCATGAAAATCATCAAAACTGCGGGCCTAAAGGTACGTGTTTCTGTGTATTTTTTTCTCGTTAATATAATGGTACCATCAGTTTTTAAATATTTCCCCATGGAAAAACGCTACGAACTACATATTTTGATAATTATAACAGGTTTAAAACACAAAAATAACAAAACAATTATGCTAAATATTACTTTTTCACATTTACATTAGACTTTGGCTAACTTTTATGAATAGTTCATTCAAAGTAGAGATCAAAAACTATAATTTGGCATCAACGGCAGTTTTTATGCTTCCTAGGATGCAATTACAGCTGCTTAAGATTTACATAAATGTAAGAAACGTATACGGGAAATATCGATAAAAAAAATATAGGAGTAAAAATTATCTGACTTCCAACTTCGGAGTATATACACTGCTGAAAATTTAAGGCAAAACTTCTAATACAAGTATTGAAAGCCCGCTAGAATATGTACTCAAATTTTTAAACACGCCCTTGACTGATTTTCTGAATGCAATTTGAAATTCCTACCAAACAAGTTGTATCTACAATAAACATGACAATAATGTATTATAAAGTTAGTTTGATGATGTATTTAAATTAATCATACATTAATCTATTTCATAATGACGGCACCAATGTGTCTGCCAGGAAACCAAAAAAGTACAAGATTATAATTGTATTGGGATAAATTAGATCTTATCATTTACATGTTCTTCAACATAGCTATAAAATTGTTGGTCGCTGTACTTAAATATGTTAGGATGTGCGGTGCCATTAAGATTTTAAAACGGCAGCCAAAACAAAATGGCAGATTATCTACATCTCTACAAGCGCCATGATCTAGGTAGTGAATAATAGAGTTCGATGAGTGGTATACAGTAAAATTACGCTACTATAAATTTATAATGGCAGCTTAAACAAAATAGCACATCTACTTTTCTACGAGCCCTATTTTATGGTATCAAATGAAAGGGTTTAATAAGTGAAATACAGTGAAATACGATACTTTATTTTAAATTCAAAATAGTAGATAAAACGGAATTTCGCATCATATACTTCACTATAAGCCCCATGATATAGGTGACAATAAAAGGTTTCGATGAGTGAAGTACGGTAAAGTATGTTACGCTATTTTCAACTTCAAATGAAGAATAATCTTTTACTACCATATCCAATGTACAATATAAGTACAAAATTTTAGCGTAAAAATGAAATGCAGGTGTCTGTAAGACATCAGTTTAAACTTCTGAAATTCGCTGAAAACCCCGAAAAAACATTGTTTAACACTAACTTTATAGAAAAAAATTTATGACTATTGCCCTCAATAAACCCAGCAGGTAATACATATACAAAAAGTTAGAAATGAAGGGATGTTTTTATGCAAATGAAAAAAAATTTAGACGTATGAAAAATAATTTTAGAAAAATTGACGAGAGGAATTTTTTTCTTAAGTAAGGTAATTTACAGAAAAAAAGATTTTTAACCGAAATTATATTTGTTTCTTAAAGTTGCGTTCTTAACAATACTAATTTTAAAATTTTGAAAATTAATAACTATTTTTAAAAGCGATTTTAGAAAAACCAAGAAAAAAGCCTTTTTTCTAAACTAAGCCAAATCAAAAGCCAAAAATTTTCTAAACAGAAATTCAATAATTTTTGCATTTATTAAAACAATTGCCTATAACTTCTAAAGCACATTTTAAAAACGATAGATACAGTTTTGTTTACTTCCGGACTTGACGAGATGTCTTACTGCCAAGTAACATGATTGTGTACTAAAATTAAGATTCTTCATTTGTTGTCAAAAAATACATTTTTCTCGAGCACATACTTGTTATTCAGTAAATGAGTATTTAAATATAATCAGAGTATTTGTTGAATATTTTTATTAAGAATCAAACATTTTTTCATTCTTACTATACTGTGAATAATCGATTTTATTGTTGTTTTAATGCCTTTACAAAGCAAATGTTCAAGTAATTTGTACTGCTCATTTCAATCATAAGTGTGTATTTTGTGATACGCATCAACTACAGTTATAGTAAACTAATAGTATAAGTTGCCTCAAGCCAATAATGTAAGTTAAGCAGACTCTATGTACCTCAATTGTTTTTAGATTTCGTTTAGTTTATTTTCAAATTGTAATGAAACAGTACTACTTTAAGATTGAATCAACATCCACAAACTGTGATAGTTTTACGATCGCTCTTTTGTAGATTTAGCATGGTTAAATAATAAAATCTATCCCTCCATAAACATGTTTTTCTGTTGAAAAATATCTTACTAACTGAAATCGTGCTTTCATTGATTCAAATATTAATATCCTACTTCTTCCTTCAATGGTGAAAATAAGTTTTAAACCTAGTAAGTGACATGCTTTAAACTCTAACACTTTTAAAACGAAGTTAGTAACATGCTATGAAAGTATATTCTGATAAAGAATATTTAATAATAATGATAAGACTTTATTGATATAGATAATTAGAATGATGGTAGGAGAGTAATAATATTATGAAAAACAATAATAATATGGAAAAGTTTTTTTTTAATGTCTCAGATTGCATGTGTATTGAAATATGCAATCTAAGCATTCATTACTTTTACTTATAGTGCATATACTATTTTTTGGCCAACCTTTACTTAAAATAGTACTATTATCTTTGTGCAAAGGGAGTAACGTACTTTAAGTCAAGGTAGGTGAGTCACGGGGCTGTCAAACCTCGCCACCTTCTCATCGCTCTGGCTAGCCTCTTCTTATACCCCTCCCACAAAATAAAAGGGAAAAAAGCTTCGTTACCTTGTGAATTTAACCCATGTTATTTTGGGGCCAACTTCTTACACCCCACAGTCAAACAAAAATGGTTTTTTTTGTGTCACAATCGTTAATGGCGAGATTAAAAGAAGATAGACTGACGTAACTTTATACAGCTTGTAAATAATTTAATTCTCAATGCAAAACAATGATAAAGGATTGAATCGGATTACTTTCTGATCTCCAAGAATAAGTTAATTCTCAGACTTTTTTGCTAAAATTCAATAGGTCTAAGTATTCTTTTTAATTGAATAAATTTGACTAGAAAAATAATTTCAAACCATAGATTTGTGACTCTTTTTTTTTTAAGGGGGCGAGGAGGGGAAATCGTCAAAAGACACACAAGGGAGTGTTGGATTCACCCATGTGCCTACTGACTAAAACTAATCTCCATTTTAAAGCACGATGCCCCCTTAGAAGACAAAGGGAATTGGTGAGAAGGGGTAATTGAAATAGCGGAGAAATTCGATGGCCAACTCTCACTCAAAGAGATGAGCGGAGTGGCTCTTACGCGTCTAGGCGAAGCTCAAAGATTGGCTGGCACCGGAATAGAATTGGTGGAGCTAATTCATGTGATGTGTATCTAAGTGCGTGTAAAATGTGAATAAGCCTTGCCACGTGTGAAGTTGATGTGTCTTGTGTATGTGAGTCTCCTGTCTAGCGTAAAGCCGAGATGCTTCGCGAAGTAGCTCTATTCAATGTCTACTCCGTTGACCTTTATCTTTTCGAGCTTCTTCTTGGGATTTTACCAAGAGAAGAGAATGGCTATAGTTTTGGATTCATTGATGGCTAGTCTCCAAAGATGATACCAGTTATAAAAAGTTTTGATGTGTTTGTTTTATTGGGCGGTGAACCGTGAGTGTTGTTTTGACGCACTGCTGACAGCGTCGTCATCAGCGTATATGTATGTGTTGATGTCTTCGTGCTGAGGTAAGTCATAGCAGAATATATTGAAGAGGGTTGAAGAAAGTTTGGAGCCCTGTGTTACTTCTGAAGGTAGAGGCCTGGGTAAGAGAGAAGTGCCCATTTTAACGCGGAGGAATCTGCCGGAGACAAAAGAATTGATGATAGTCCCGATGAGATATTGCGGAAAATTTATTTGTACGAGTTTGTATAGTAGGCCCTCATGCTAAACTCTGTCGAAGGCCTGCTGTACGTTTAAGAAAGCCATCGCGGTGATGTTTTTGTGGATGAGACTGTCGATGATGTTTTTGATGACTCTCAGAGGCTGGTGTACTGCCGAGTTTCTGGCCCTGAAACCGTGCTGAATGTCAGGGAGGATGTTGTTATCCTTGACATGTTTATTTAAGCGGGTGAGAATGACGTTTTCGACGATTTTGCTGATCAATGGAAGTAAGCTTATGGGCCTATAGCTCGAGGGGGAGGTAATATGTTTTCGGGAGGCAGGTGACCGTAGCCTTCTTCCACACAATTAAGAAATAAGAAAGACGCATGACAGCGTTGGCGATGTTGCAGATAACCGTGATGAATTTTTGCTGGAGAACTTAAAGGATACTATTTGTAATACCGTCCCTGCTAGGGGACTTTTTAGAGAGCGAAGAATGGTTTTTATTTCGAAGGGGGAGGAGTGTTCGAAATCCGGGTTGTCGAGAAGCTGCTGCTGGACTGTACGGTTGATGATGGTGTGATTCTGTTCTGGATCGATGGGGCTTGGGTTGGGGGAGCATTGATCTTGAAATGAGGAAACGAAGATCTCTGCTTTTTCAGATTCAAGCGAGTAAGAGTTATCATCTTGTTTAAGAGGGGGGGCGGGGGGGGGGGGGGTAAGGAAGGCTATTAATTTCGGAGTTTTTAACGACCTTCCAAGTGATTTTTGGGTGGGACTCTGCCTCGCCAATGAATATGTTAAATCTCTCTTTTCGAAACAGAGAAACTTGAGATTCAACCTCTTTAGTAAGTTAGTTTAGAATGACTTTAAGATCAGGGGTTCTGTATTTTTGCCAGAGTTTACGGGAAATTTTTTTCCGCTTTACGAGGTGACGGATATGGTGTGGAAGTTTATGTAATTGTTGTGGTGCTATTTTCATCGTTGTGGCGTCTTGTGTGCATCTGTTTATATCGTCAGTCAGTTTCTCTACCGCTAAGTCTAGTTCTGCTTGAGATCTGATATGTTAGCACTTAAAAGAAGAGGACTCGAGGTTATATATATGCGAGGAGAACCCAGTCAGTGTGGCTAGTAGTTACTGGGATGTTGACTGGGGATCCAGGGATTTTCAGGTAAACCGCGTTGTTGTTACATGTGAAATCAGGAGAGGTCCAGAGATCAGTGGGTACGGTCAAGTTTTTTGTCAGGAAGATGTCTAAGATTTCCGGGTTATGGTCAGGGCAGAAGGGATGATAAGTAGGTTCTGGCAGAGCCTCGATGTTAATGTCGAGGTTGCGGAGAAGCTTGAGGAGGGCTCGTCCTTTGGGATCATTATGCTTGCAACCCCATGAGTTGTGCTTAGCGGTAAGATTGCCAGCAACTATTGTGGGGATGCTGTAGTCAAACAGTGGAATGAGGCAGAAAATATTAGGACCTGCTGTAGGACAGGAGTAGATGCTTATGATTCTAATGGAGAACGAGGTATTTTCGGAACTAACAGGTTTTGGGCCGGAGGATACCGCGTTCGCGAAAGAGAGTGTTGGGCGAGTGGTTGACGAGCCTTTGGCTGGAGTACGAGATGGGGGTGACACAAAAGGGGGCTGAGAAGTGTCTTTTTTGGCGAGGAGTTGCCTTTTTGAGGGACTTTGGGATAACCGAGGTAGAAGGCCCCGTGATTGCCTTTGCAGTTTGCGCAGCAAAAAGTGGAATTTTTGTCGCCTTTTTTGGGACAGGCTGTAGTGGCATGGTTAAAACCGCATATGCCACAGACGGAAGGGGCATGGCAGTAGCCCGCCGCGTGGTGATACTTTTGGCACCGGCGGCATTGGGAGATGTCGTTCGACTTGTGCTTCAGCTCGACTCTCACGTGAAGACCACATATGAAATGGAGTTCGAAAATCGCACAAGAGTCGTCCGTTGAAGCGTCCAGGTGAACGGCGACAAGCGAAAATATTTTATCCCTCCTGTGTATCCGGTAACCGCGACGAGCCGATGAGACCTTTCCCTTGATCTCGGCAAGAATTTCGGCTTCTGTGTAGCTCTTGTGTACACCAAGGATGACGACCACCAACTCTTGGTCTAGTTTGAGCTAGTAAGTGGTGTACTCAAGATTTTTCTCGTCTAGGTGTTTCATTATTAGACAGAAGCTGTCGATGGTTTGGGGGTACACGCGGACTCCCGTGGCAGTTTTCACGGCACGGAGGATCAGCACGTTATGCTCGTCGAAGGCCTGCTTGATACTCGGCCATGGCGCGTTTCTTAACAGAGTAATGGGCGGGGGGGATTTCTCCTTCAGTCGGGATTCTATCTCGGGTTCGGAAGTCGGTTTGCCGGGGACGCGGTCGAAAATATTTTCCGTAGACTTTGAAGGCGGTGAGGACCGTAGGGGTTGGGTCGAAACTTGAGTGTTTTGCGACACAATTGGGGAGTCATGATTCTGCTCGGTGTCCATGTCGGAGATATCGTCGTCTGAGACCTTGGGGCTGGAATTGGCCTTTTTACGCTTTTTGCATTTGTCATTTTTGACAGGGGTAAACTGCGCGTCTTTAGCACAAGGGATTGACGGCGAAGAGTTATGCAAGGTCTGCTTGATCTGGTTTAAGAGAGACGGAGGGGAAGCGCCCAGAGCGGGAAAAATCGCTTGCAACAGCGGGAACGAGAGGGGGGACGCGAAAACGCTCTTTTCGTTCCGACAAAGCTAAAGGTCACGGATCTCCAGATCGGCACGGTCTAGCTCGCAAAGATAGTGGGCCTCTTTTTCAGCCATTCTAGCCTCGAACTCAGCCGTCGTCGCGGTAAATGTTGATTCGAGGAACAGTACCTTGTCTACTCAGACGTTCGATGAATCGATGCATCTCCTCTTAGTTGCGCAGGGCTGCTACAGACGAGGCTACGGATCCGCCGGTGAGGACGGGAGCGTGGTCTAAGGTGGCCATGACATCCGAAGGCTGGAAATGATCCAGCAGAGCTGTAGTTGAGCCTAGAAAGGGCATGGCACTTGCTGTCATCCCGAAGGGTGACGTGTTAGAAGCTGTGCAGGGCGAGGAAACCATCTCGAGAGAAATTTGAGAGCGGGCACTAATGAGAAAAATGAGCCATGAGAAGGGCCGGTAGATTACGTCACTGTTAGCACTTCATCCTTGTGAGAATGCACGCGTGCGCAGTAGGTTGGGAGAGAGGCACGTCCGAACTGTATGAGAACTCAGGCCCGACTAAGATTTTTGCCTCATCTATCATTTGGATCTAATGCAAATATTTGTTTTTCGGGAGTATAACTCTCAAAATCAGGAAAATCTTGTTTTTGCCACCATTTTGAATTGACAGTAGCACAACACATTCTTACGTATTAAAGTTACAGTACCCAATGATTTAAGATCTATTTTTTCCAAAAACATTCAAATAATTGCTTTTTTCTGGTGTCCTGGCTGACAGATTAGTATCGTTATCTTATATCTTGAAATGCACTTTTTTAGCTTTGTTATCTTTAAAAACTATAAAATAATTTTATATTATTTTTTGAAAAAATTCTTACGGTTTTTATGAGAAATGTAGTTGATATTTTTTTATTTCAGGGCTCTTTGAGAGTTCTTATCGCCCCTCTCCCACAGTCAAGAATTCACTTACTAATTGTAGGGAGGCTGCAGGGGACTGTGGGGCCACTGCACAGTAAGGGAAAAAGCACTTGTTTGGTTGATAAATCTGCCTGCTCCTTGAATCTTTACCGATATTATCCATTTTTTTTAAATTAAAGAGAAAGTAATAAGATCTAATGTGCAACTGCTATTTTTTTTAATGAACTGCAATATAACCTAAAAATAATAATGCAAGCGTCAAAATAAAAAGATTAATCGTTCCAGAAGGAGTTAGAATATCACCGATGTTTGACGTAAAGCTTTAAGTGATAAAATCCTATGTATGTATATCTATACATTTATATATAGGCCTATTACTTAGACATGAAGAAGACATACGGATCTAAGGAGGCTTAACGTAACTCAAAAACTTCCAAATTTAGCCTAAAAGCACTTTTTTGGTTGAAAAGTCTGCCTACATCTTGAATCTTAACTAATTTCAACCATTTTAATTTTTTTTATTGAATGAGAACTGATAGGCATTAACGTGCAACTGCTACTTTTATTTTGATAAACTGCACCATAATACTAAAAAAAAATAAAATATATAAGCGGTAGAATGAAAAGGATTAATCGCTTTAAAAAAAGGAAAAACTTCTACAAAATTTGACACAAAGCTTACATAAATAAAATCCTATAGGCTTCTTACTCGGACATAAAAAAGACATACAGATCTAAGAAGGCCCAATATAACCTCAAACAATTCCATATTCACCGAAAATTTTCATATCTTAGTAAATTCTTGACTAATTTTGATAAGATTCATAGGATTAGATTTACAGTAATTCAATCAATGAGAGTGGTTGTAGCTCAGTAGGCAAAGGTGCAAGTCTTCGTCATACGAGGTACGGCTGCTTAGGTAAGGCAGTTGATCGAATCCCGACCAGAGCAGCTCGACAATTTTTTCCGAGCTGTTTCCGGCTGGCGTCGCGTCGGTTTCTTTCTGATGGAATAGAATTTGTATCTCTGAGGGATGTCCCATGGAGTCTATCCCGGGTCGCCCTAGGAAACGCAGGACTAGTGGATAGGCAGCGGGTTTGAGGGTTAAGGAGTTAAAAGTGGAGTAGGTAAGGCATGTGCTAGAAGATAAAAGTGTTAGAGGAAATGTTTATTAAAAAGGGTAAGAATAAAAACTATGCATACTAAGGTGGCAGCGTGGCGGGTGCTCGTAAAAATCAACTGGAGTTAGTGTACAGGTAGGAATAAGCAAGTAAAAAAATTAAATTTATAAAACTAGTTCGAACATCCTTCAGGATTTTATATTATCATACATAACCTTGAAATCGACTGATAATATTCTAAATATACTTTAAATAAAGAAAAAGTGCAATAACTGATGAAACATTAATAAATAATGTTTTATTAACATTTAAAGTCAGAAACATATAGATATAGATACATATACTAGTTGGAGTTCTCCCTGCACGCTCCGCAAGCAAACCCCCATGCCTGATTGTACCTTTAAAAAATGAGAGGTAGGAAATTTTCATTTTAGTCATATACAAAATTTAGATCACGCTTATCTCAGTTGGCTTCGGCTATGCACGGAAAAAGACGTTTGTTTTTAGTAGTGTGGAAGGAGGTAGGGTTTAATTTTTGACTATTTCACAAACACTGAGAAATTAAACGAATTTTATTTTAATTTAAGGGGAGTTAAGGCCGGTCCAATAACCCTAACCAAACTCTACTTCAAACTAATATCCTAGATTAGGACGGGAGAGGGGGGTTAAAAGGGAGGAGGTGTAGACAGCCCCTTCACACAATCGCCTGGAACAGCCTCAATGCCATGAACCTTGTAATTGCATCATAGAAGAGCAATTATTTAAAACATTTTTTTTTACATAAAAAATATTTTACTTTTAATTCAATAAAAAAAAATACTGTAATGAAATTATAACTAAATTAAACAAATTTATACTAAAAACGTTAGTTCCCAATGTCTGTTTCAGATTTGCATAATCAAATGCGATGTTGATATCATTTAAATCCAGCCTTCAATCAATGGTTCTATGAATGATCATTTTATTTTATAGTAGTATTAATGATTTATCAGTTATTACCATCGACAAAATTCTTTTAGAATAGTAGAGAGAATAAAAGAATTGAGTTTTGTACGAGATTGTTTTTCCTAAACCCTTCTTTCCAGGGCCATCAGTAAACTATTTTTTTTCTCGTTTAACAGTTACTTTTGAAATTTTCAATTGACCTTTGTAAATTTATTCATTTATTTAATTTGAAATTTGTGTACAAAATTTAATTTCCTCAGAACTAACCTTTTTTTCTTCATCAATTATTTTTGGCATCAGTAAGTCAAAAATTTGACACGATTTTTCTTGTGATTAAAAAATTTTATTTATATTTTGAAGAGCACGATTCTCATTTGAATAAGAAAATTTTTCTGTTACATAATATTTTTATTTGCTAATGCTTTTTATCAGTAAATTAATTTTTTGTGTTCAACAGTTACTTTTGAAATTTTCAATTGATCTTTGTTCATTTGTTCATTTATTTTATTTAAAATTTGTGTACGAAATTCAATTTCCTTAGAATTAACCTTTTTTTCTTCATCAATTATATTTGGCACCAGTCAATCAAACATTTGACACGATTTTTTTTGTGATTACAAAATTTCATTTATATGTTAAAACGAACGATTCTCATTGTTATAAGAGAAATTTTCTATCATATAATATTTTTTATGCTCAAAATTTTATCACCTTAAATGTTTGCAGAAATAAAAAACCGTGCAAAAAATTGTAGTAATTAATTATGTAACATAACAGTAATAGCTTATAGATGCTTCGATAGTTTTGCATCATAAGCATTACTCTAGCCCCAAAAGTCTTATATTCGATTGTATTATGTATTTTCAAGCCAACAAATTAAATTGCTTTTTTTACGTTATTGAATCTTATTCTCAAAGAAAACTTTCGATGATCTTTAGCAGAACTATATTTGATCATGCTATTATTGTGTTAAGTTTTTTCTTTCTTCCTAATTTTTTATTTTTCGTTCACAATCGAAGATTTAGACATGTGGACATATTTTAAGAATTTTGCAGAACATCACAATGTATCAATATTTCGCCGTCATTCTGGCGGCCTCTTCAGGACACAAATTAACATGTCGGTGCCAGGACAAAACGTCACACGGACGGTCATGGCGTGTTAATTCATTTATGTTAATTTTAACCATGCCATAAACAGTTTTTGCCGATTGTTTATTAGACTTTAAATGTTGTTTTCTTCAAAAAATGATTTTTGTTTACTTTTTAGATATACTGCTGAACTAATTACCTTATGGCTTTTCACCGACTTCTCGATTTTTATCATTTGCATACTGTATTCATTCGAATCAGGTTAGACAATTTCGAATTTTATTTATCATTTCTTTTCCAGAATCATTAAGTTTCTTTATTCTGACACATCCCCTGTCTCTTCTAACGTGGATGTAGTCATAAATATACTAAAATTTTGAATTAAAGCACAATGTTTAACATAAATCTGGCATTTATACTAGATCAACAAAAATGTATCATATGACATGACTATTGAACTGTGTCATAGTACTTTCTTTTCATTCTACAGCAACTAAATATAATTTGAATAAGTATGATTTTAAGTTTTACAGGCACAATGCCAATTTCATCTAATCTTTGTCACCTAATTAAAAAAATTTGGGAAATTTTAGACCAACTATTTCTCAGAATTATTCAAAAAAGGACTTAGTTGAGTGTAAGAACCGTATAGAAAATGTTTTAATACTATTAGTAATAAAATCGCAATCGAATCTACCAGCTGTAAGCTATAGATATTGCGATGTCTAGTATTGCAGCTATATTTTTCGTAGCCTGCGATAAAATTAACATCTATTTTTAATACTAAAAGTAAAAAAATTTCAAGTGCTGAATAAAAGACACAATTCACAGATTTTATGTAAATATTAGAAAAATGACAAAAAATTACTTCAGTCTGGGGCCTTTATTTGTTATTTTTCTCTTATTCACATAAAATCTAAGAATATTTTCTTTTATCCTAAATTAAAACATTTTTAAATTTGAGTATTAATTATATAATTATAGATGTTAATTTTATCGCAAGCTACAGAAGAAGGAGCTGCATTACCAGACGTTGCATTATTGACAGCTTATATCCAAAAGATTTTAATTATAATTATAATGCCAGTAGCTATAGTCGAATCATCTACCAACAAAAAACTATTAATAGTTGTACATTGTTTTTAATTTATATCAATAGAAATATTTTTCTGTATATCTTCAGATGTGATCATTCCAATATCAGAATGCTGTCATTTTAATATATACGTGTTGTAGATACAAATTTTGTAACATCATAGTGTAAGCGTTAGCTAGTATTTTATAAAAAATATTTATGTTGGATATATCATCCAAAATTAACTATAGTTTTGTATGGAATAATCTTACTGTGAAATTAGTTATGTTATCTAGCGTTGTTTTTCTAGTAAGGTTCGATTAAGGCATTCTAAATCTGTCTCACTGAGGATTGCATGTTATTGTTATGAACAAACTAAGTTCATCATATTTTCTTATGATTGATATTGCATCTAGATAATGTTGTAACATGTATCAAGATTCTTAAACGTATGCAGATGATAATATGTAAAGATTACCAATATTGTTTTCTATCCAAACATTTTCAGAAAAAATGTAGGGGCTGTTTATATATCTTTCTACAAATCATCATAACATCGTATCCCTAATTTCTTATCATCATTTCCTAAATCATTTAGTCAATTATGCTGTATTATGACGTACAAATAAATAAAAATTTTTGAGTCAATGTGTCGGCATATAATGATGGACTGAAATTCTAAATATCAGGTAGTCGTTGGAAATCCGAGAAAAAAAACTAACGGACCATCAGCAATGCCTCAAAAGTGCTATTAAAATTCTCTTAACATTTAACTTATGTAAATTTATTAAGAGAAGTGGGTAGTAAGAACTAGTTTAAGGGAAGTGGTACAGTTATATCCTCCAAAATTGATAAAGGGGTCTGAGGTGATCAAAAACTTTAAGCAAACATCAATACAAAAGCAATTAGACAAATTTAACGTTAATTTGTAGAAGGTGCAATAAGGTACTGAAAAGTAGTATAATAAGTGGCACGGGCGCAGCGTTTGAAAACAAGAACAGAGAAATTGGGCGAATTTATCCTACCTTTGTTAGGGCGTTGTAAAAGAATTGTGGGTATTTTTTCTGTAATCGTGGGGAGTTGTAGAGTAGGGTGCGACCCAGCTCAAATGATAGAGAAATTAAACGAATGTTACCTTCAATTGCGGGCGGTAAGTAGGGGTTTGTGGGGGGCGTGTGGGAGGTATAGGGGGGTTGTGGTAGGGTATTATCGCCAAACCCACCAGCATCACTATATAATGTAGCGTAACGTTTACATCATCCTATATTATATAGTTGTATAATACAAAAGTTAGTCCCAGCCTCCCCCGCGCCCCCTCAGCACCCTTTTAGCTCCACTGAGCTCACCACAGCTCCCTCTCAAATCACGTAGTTAATTGCTCATTTTTACGTGATATTTAACCCAATTTTTTTCGAGCTAGCTACCCCCAGCATTCCCCCCCCCCTGCTCCCTCCCTGCTGCCCCCAGCTCCCCACAGCTCCCTCCACCTCTTCCTCGTCTCCCCCCTATCACCTAATAACATATTCCATAATACACACATACACATACACAAACACGCACACAACTTAATTATAAGTTCATGCATGTAAATTAATAATTTGGTTTCATTTTAATTTCAACCTCCTACATGTGTTAAGATTACCATTATGTGAACAAATGAACAATAAAATAACATAAAGGTAAAAAAAAAGTAGCTCTTACTACCAAGATATTGATTCTATAACATATATATATATATATATCTATAGCGTTAGGATTGTTAATGTGCTATAGAAAGAAAAGATAAAATTGTGTTTCGTCCCGAGAGCACGCCTGGAGTCATCAGTAAGGCTAACGACGTGCTCTCTGCCTTAGACACCTAGGGGGTGTGACGGTGATAAATTTTGATCGCGCTTATATATGAACCGAAGCCGATTTTCGACACTTGCGGAGAGATGTAATTTAATCTCCTATCCGGGGC
>JAPYYV010001353.1:0-24783 GCA_030522625.1 Copidosoma aretas | reverse complement strand
TCAGCTACATCACAAAATTATTCGTTGTACTCGCCTATCGACGCGTCACGCGACGTTGGAGAAGCCCAGGAGTCCAGGCAAAAGCACTGGCAGCCGCTCGCAGAGTCCAGTTTCCATTCAGGTACCTTGCAAGATCATTATTGATTTTTCAACTCGCGTATATGAATGCATTATGCGACCTTGCAGATGCTCAAGACTTCAGGCAGTACATGCACTGGCAGCCGCTCGCAGGGTCCAGTTTCCATCCACACGAAGAGAAAAAATATGCGTTTAATGCACAGTATCGAGCCATGAAAAGAACGCGTGGTCCCTTGCGATGCTTTCCGAGCATCGCTTATATGCCTTCAACACACAAAAAGTGTGGGTATAGTGCAGGGCAGGCCACGGCAGATGAAACGCAAGGCGGCGGTAGGTTTTTGACCATAGCCTCCTTGGCTTCTAGCTCTCTCTGTATATATATATATTAGTGCGAAGAAGGGAGGGGAGCAGCGCGTGTCATAGCAAGAGTGCACTATATATAGTACAGTACAATACGTGCTATATATACGGAGATAGCCAAGAGCCAAGGAGGCTATGGTCTAAAACCCACCGCCGCAGAGTGGGCTATTTTGTTTTTTTTTACTCAAAACCTAATATCTCGAGAACCAAAACAGATAGAAGGTTCATTTTTCTATGAATTCTTCGTTTTTTGATACAGAATTAAGAAAAAATATCGAGAAAGTAAAAAAAGATATAACGTAACCTACAAATTTTACTTAAACCTCAAATTTTTGAATATCTTGAAAACAAAAACAGATTAAAGGTTGAGTTTTTTGTAATTCTTTGTTTTTGTGTATAGAATTCAGAAAAAATATTAATTAGGCCGAGAAATAGAATCCTAACCTATAAATTTAACCGAACCTTGAATTATGAATTATCTCGAAACCTTACGCAGTGTCAAAGTTAGTTTCTTATGTATTTACTTCTCTTGTCAAAAACAATGTCAGAAAAGATAACTTACTACGCTGAAAAATGGAAACCTAACCTATAAATTATCCTTAGCCTAAAATTTTCAAATATCTTGTAAGCGAAAACAGATAGAAAATTTTTTTTTTTTCTTAATTCTTCAGTTTTTGATACATAATTAAGAAAAAATAACGAGAAGTTAAAAAAAATTATAACATAACCAACAAATTTTACTTAAACCTTAAATTTTTGAATATCTTGAAATCGAAAACAGATAGCAGGCTGACTTTCTTTTGTATTTCTATGTTTTTGTGTATAGAATTCAGAAGAAATAATAATTAGGCCCAGAAATAGAAACCTAACCTATAAATTAAACCTAATCTTGCATTTTTAATTATCTCGAGACCTCACGCAGTGTCAAAGTTAATTACTGAAAAAATTGAAAAACGGCCATTTTCAACCTTAAAAAACAATATAAAAAGCCAAAAATTGTAATGTTGTCAAAGTTTTCAAATTTTTGTCAAACATTCCTTATCAAAATTTCGAAGCGCTTCCGAATATTATTTTATTGCAACCCCTTCATTTTCAACTGACAATCAAGCGTCTATGGATGCGCTATAAGTATACTTATACATACACATTTAGTATGGGTAAACACCTGTTTAAACAATTATCGACCAACTTTTTGGCCTAACAACATGCAAATTTGATTTCGGGGGATCATTTTGCATAAGTTTATGCAAAAAAAAACGACTATTAATATTTTTTCCGACGGATGCGAGGTTATTTTCCCCTCTATTAACATGTGTAGTACGTGTATTATAAAGTAAATCTTGAGGGGATGTAAAACATATGTATTATACATATTTGTATTACATACGTAATACTTGCTTGTATGTGCTGAAACGCAATAATCCAGTAAACTCAACTAAATAACTTGCTTGTAAATCAATACATTAATCTCAAGCTTTTTAACCCAGTGATCGCACGCGCACTTTAGTTTATAAGTGGATAAATGAAATGCTATTTAGCCGACGGACGCCTTGTATAAATGTGCATTACGTACAAAATTCACATCTATCACATATGTTATACATCTGCTAAAGATTTACTTTGTTACATACGAAATACATGCGTGATACATATGTATTTCATATATGTGTAATACATGTCTATCACTGCCTATAACACACGTATGGATTGCAATCACATCGAGATCAGCTTACGCGATGTGATCCTAACACTATTGATGAGTAAAAAAAAAAATAAAATTGATTTGCTCACAAACAAAAAAGACAGTAAAAGATAATACAATCTTATCCGCTTGCAATTTCAAAAATTTAAAAATTTAAAAAACGAAGGCAGTACAAGAAAATTCAACTTTGTACGTGCCAACATTTTCAAAATATTTTAAGATGTTAGGATAATTAAAATTCGTAGGTTAGGTTTACATTTATGGAATAATTAAAATTTTTTTCAATTCTGTGTACAAAAAGAAAGAATTACAAAATAATCAATCTTCTTTCTAATTTCGTTCACAAGATATTTGAAAATTTGAGGCTAAGGAAAGTTTATAGGTTAGGTTTCCATTTTTCAGCGTAACAAATTATCTTTTCTAATATTTGTTTAAAAAAAAAAGTAAATACAAAAGAAACTATCTTTGACACTGCGTGAGGTGTCGAGATTATTCAAAATGGAAGGATCGGTTAAATTTACAGGTAAGGTTTCTATTTCTTGGCGTAATTATTATTTCTTCTGAATTCTATACACAAAAACAAGAAATTACAAAAAAAATCAACCTTTTATCTGTTTTCGTTTTCAAAATATTAAAAAATTTGAGGTTTAAGTAAAATGTGTAGGTTATGTTATAATTTTTTTTACCTTCTCGATATTTTTCCTTAATTCTGTATCAAAAACCAAAGAATTAGGAAAAAAAATAAACCTTTTATCTGTTTTTGTTTACAAGATATTTAAAAATTTGAGGCTAAGGAAAATTTGTATGTAAGGTTTCCATTTTTCAGCGTAACAAGTTATCTTTCCTGACTTTGTATTTGAAAAGAAAATTAATACAAAAGCTACTATTTTTGACACTGCGTGAAGTCTCAAGATAATTCAAAATTCAAGGTTTGGTTAAATTTATAGGTTAGGTTCCTATTTCTTGGCCTAATTAATATTTCTTCTAAATTCCATACACAAAAACAAAAAATTACAAAATAATCAATCTTCTTTCTAATTTCGTTCACAAGATATTTGAAAATTTGAGGCTAAGGAAAGTTTATAGGTTAGGTTTTCATTTTTCAGCGTAACAAATTATCTTTTCTAATATTTTTTTGAAAAGAAAAGTAAATACAAAAGAAACTATCTTTGACACTGCGTGAGGTCTCCAGATTATTCAAAATGGAAGGATCGGTTAAATTTACAGGTTAGGTTTCTATTTCTTGGCGTAATTATTATTTCTTCTGAATTCTATACACAAAAACAAGAAATTATAAAAAAATCAACCCTTTATCTGTTTTCGTTTTCAAAATATTAAAAAATTGGAGGTTTTAATAAAATTTGTAGGTTATGTTATAATTTTTTTTACCTTCTCGGTATTTTTCCTTCATTCTGTATCAAAAACCAA
Organism: Copidosoma aretas; assembly: GCA_030522625.1. NCBI lineage: Eukaryota > Metazoa > Arthropoda > Insecta > Hymenoptera > Encyrtidae > Copidosoma > Copidosoma aretas. The sequence goes on along the minus strand of JAPYYV010001353.1, from coordinate 21,215 downwards.
AGAATTAGGAAAAAAAATGAACCTTTTATCTGTTTTTGTTTACAAGATATTTAAAAATTTGAGGCTAAGGAAAATTTATATGTAAGGTTTCCATTTTTCAGCGTAATAAGTTATCTTTCCTGACTTTGTATATGAAAAGAAAATAAATACAAAAGCTACTATTTTTGACACTGCGTGAAGTCTCGAGATAATTCAAAATTCAAGGTTTGGTTAAATTTATAGGTTAGGTTCCTATTTCTTGGCCTAATTAATATTTCTTCTAAATTCCATACACAAAAACAAAGAATTACAAAAAAATCAACCTTCTATGTGTTTTTGTTCTCGAGATATTAGGTTTTGAGTAAAAAAAAACCAAAATAGCCCGCTGTGCGCCGCCTTGCGTTTCATCCGCGGTGGCCTGCCCTGTACTATGCCCACTTTTTTCGTGCGTTTGAGGCATAGAGCCATGCTCGGAAAGCATGGCAAGAGACCACGCGTTGTTTTCATGACTCGATGCCATGCATTAAACGCATATTTTGTCACTCCGTGCAGGTGCGTCCCAAGAGTTTTACTCGCTGAACTCGCCTATAGACGCGTCATGCGGCGTTGGAGAAGCCCAGGAGTCCAGGCAAAAGCACTGGCAGCCGCTCGCAGAGTCCAGTTTCCATTCAGGTACCTTGCACGATCATTATCGATTTTTAAACTCGCCTATATGAACGCATTATGCGACCTAGCAGATGCTCAAGACTTCAGGCAGTACATGCACTGGCAGCCACTCGCAGGGTCCAGTTTCCATCCAGGTGCGTCCCAAGAGTTAAACTCGTTGAACTCGCCTGTCGACGCGTCATGCGGCGTTAGAGAAGCCCAGAGTCCTGGCAAAAGCACTAGCAACCGCTCGCAGAGTCCCGTTGCCAATCAAGTGCGTCACAAAAGTCTCAGTCGTTTAGGTTACCTGTCAACGCATCGTGCGACGATGCAAACAGCCGAGACTCTCCATCCTGTCAGTCAGTGAGCTTGCAGCAAATCGATGCAAATCATTCACAGACTGATAGTCTAACTGACTTGCCAACTTCACATTTGTCACTGGTTCCCCAGAGAAGTGAAGACATTTTTGAAAATAAGCATACTTTTGAAGATAATAGTTGTAATGATTCGTCACCAGGCGTGAAACATTGGTCCACAACTACTATTAATTGCAAAAAAGAGAACAGCGAAAAAGTCAAACAGCCCTCCAAATTTCCTTTACTTTCTTCGTGCGGTAAAAATTGTAGATTACAATGCACAGAAAAATTGTCCCACGATGAAAGAGTAGAAATTAATGAAGCAGTTTCACAATTATCTACAAGTGATCGAAGAGTATGGATGGCGAATCATGTCAAACGTAGAAAAAATGATGCCACTAAAGCGTTCCAATCAAACGTAGAAAAAATGATGCCACTAAAGAAAGAAAACCCCAATATGATTATTCGTTGCCAGGGAAGGATAATGTTGATGTGAAAGTTTGTAAAACTTTTTTTTTTGACAACTATTGGATACAAACCAAATAATTATAAGTCACTTAAGTTTTTCATGGAAAATGTCGATCCAGTAACACTTATTCCAAAGCCAGATAATCGCGGAAAAACAAAAACAACCGAGCAAGCTTCCGTTGTAACTACTATACAAAATCATATTGAAGAATATAGTCCAAGTGTTTCTCACTATCGACGCGCTCACACTCCAAATAGGCGATACTTACCCAACGAGCTGACAATAACCGCGATGCATCAAAATTTCATAGAAAAGTATGCTCAGTATAAAGTATCCTATGAACGCTATCGTTCTGTCTTAGCAAAAATGAATATTTCGTTTACGAAATTAGGTAACGAAGAGTGTAAATTATGCGAACAATTCAAGTTACATAATACTGAGCATACGAAGACTAATTTGTCTCCTGATTGTAAAACCTGCACAATTTATAGCGGGCATCGCCTAAAATATCAGAGAGCTAGGGCAAAATATCAAGAGCACGTAAAACAAAATCAATCATCAACTGACATTGATTTTTATTCTGTTGATTTACAGAAGGGAATTATGTTACCTCGAATGTCGGGATTTAAAGTCGTCATGTTGACGAAGCGCTTGGTTGTATTTAACCAACGTTTTGTACCTTTGGGTACGTCGAGCCAAAAACCTCTCGCTGCTTTATGGCATGAAGCGATTGCTGGAAGAAAGTGCGAGAATATTATCAGTGCCTTTCACCAATTTTTTTTAATTAACCGTGATAAAAAGGCTGTTTGTTTATGGTTTGATGATTGCTCTGCCCAAAATAAGAATTGGACAATTCTTCCTTTCTTCATCTACTTAATTAATTTTGAAGAAATAGAAACTAACATAACAGAATTATTTTTTTTTGAATCTGGACACACATTTATGTCTGCAGATAACTTCCATCATCGAGTGGAGTTGTCCATGACAAAAAAAGGAAATCTTTATGATTTTCAAGATTTTCAAACCTGCGTACAAGAATCTAGTTCGGGTAAGGTGTTAGTTACAGTTTTAGAACCCACTGATTTCTCACTTAAATCAGCTGTTATCAAACGAGGTTTTCGACAAATTGAGAAGCAAGAAGTTTTCCGTGGTATACCGGAGCAAAAAAAACAGGATATTCTTAATAAGTTAGTTCCCTTGATGCCTCAAAGTCGAAGACAATTTTGGAAAAATTTTAAAACCTGTGATGTGGCTGATCTCGCAACGGAGTATGATAATAAAGAAATAATTGATCCGAAAAAATATTAATTACTTAATTTTGATTACTCGAAAGATTACAGGGATGTTTTTATGTGCATGAAAAACAAAAAATCCGATGATTGCCTAAAACATTTATGGTTCGTATATATATATATATACATATATATTTTTTAAAAGTTTAACTACATGTAATACAACTAGTCTTATTTGTATGTATTAATCTGTACTTACAGTACAGCACCTACAATGTCAGAAATTAAAAATTATTTGAATTATTATTAAAAATATTAAATTTGTTGAACTATTTGTAATTTTTAGAATTTTTTATAATCCCAGAACTCGAAAACAATAAATAAATAATTAATATACATGTGTTGAAAGACAAAAATTTATCTTCATTTTGAATAAATAATAAACGTGGTAACTTTTAATTCTATTTATTTTTTCATTTTATGTAATAATTAATAATAATTAGTACGAATCAGACACGTCAGCCTCATTCACGATGGATCGCAAATGAGATTTACAAAACAAATTGTCCTTAATGACTTTCTTAAGTGGTGGACGCTTCGGTTTCCGGGGGTATTTACAGCCTAAAAAGGCGTTAAGTGCACTTAACGCCTTTTTACAAAGGAAAATTGACCGTGCAAAGGGCGTAAGTACAGTTTTTCCAGTTTCCTGTTGGAAAATCGATTTTTTTTTGTAATTAATGAAAAGATCATGCCTTATTTACCCTTGAAACACTTTTTCTACTGTAAAAAAATTTCATTTTCATCATATTCTAAACACAATCAGTTTTCGTCAAATTTCTCAGTTGTGCATGAACTGCACTTAACGACTTTTCTCCCTGGGACGGCAGTGTTCGCCTCGCTCAGCTTTTCCTTTTATTAATTGCAACTTATGATCTAATCTTTGATAAATATTATTTTTCATAGACAATTTTAAAACATAAGATAATTTAAAGTATAATGCCGCGAACATAAATATAAACATAAAATTGTGTATGTACCTATATGTAGGAAAGTGATCAAACAGCATACATGAAGTACAACATGTGCAATTGCTAAATTGCAAATTTCTTGGCAATTCCTCTGTTCATCCTCAATAAATAAATAAATCCTGAGTAAGGAAACTTTTTTCGACTTGTTTTCGCAACATAAAATGAAAAACTTGAACCAAGTTAAGCCGGTACTGTAGAGCCTATGCATGCCGTTCAAAGTCATGGAGAAGACATTTATTTAATATGCAATTTAACGTGACAAATTAGTGAGAACATACTGCTTACTTGTGAGCAAGTGCTTAAAGTACTTTTTCCGCCTTCTAACATCATAATAGCACTTTCACCGCTTGATTTTGAGATCTCAGACGGAAAAATAATATTTGTAACTCATTTGCAAAGGCTTCTTTACGAACCTCGTTACTGCTTTCGCCTTTGGCTCGTGCTGTAAGCTTCTCGGTTCGTAAATCCAAGCCTTCCAGTATGAAAATTTATGTAAGATATTCTGGGCTGTAGTTCTGAATACGTCTTACCTCTATAACTTCAAGGTTAAAACTACGATTCCAATGAAAATTTGTATAGCAATGTTTTTAGTGTGCTTATTACGAACATAACGGTCCCGATGATCCATAATAACTGTCAGTACCCGTCAGTGACCGTAATATACATAGAATTACCACGCATCGACATATAGTTCACAGTATTGGTTATTGGGGGTGCAGGGGGCTAGGACAATAATAATAATCTGTCGATCATTATACAAAAATTTTCACACACAAAAACAGTTACTATTTATTTGATTTAAGATGGGTTAGAAAATGACAAAAAAATTTAAAAAACAGATCACTTACGGCCAGTTGCGGTAACTCCTACTATCAGATTTATCATCAGCGCACCAAAAAACTTATGAAAGTAATAATTTCCAGCAAAATCAGGGGCTGAAATCAAACAGTGAAACCCTTACATAAAGAGCGTATCAGCTACCAAGGTAATAAAAATAGAATGAACTTTGATCTGTGTCAACTGCTTAGGAAGCGTTAATATAACCAAAATGAACGTCAATAAATTGACCAACACGGTAGGGCAGCGATAGAGTTGCAGTTTTGTCGATCTCCGGAATCAAGTAGTGTACGGGCATGGGAGGGACTCTATTCGAGTCTCGCCGTTTGCTTAGGGTTTGCTCCGCTGCTTTTTTTCGGGGTTCGATTAACTGTTTCTTTTACGTTACATACAGTGTGAGCGGGAGGTGTGCAGGAGTTAGCCCTAATGTTTATACACGTAGACACCCGGTCATGACTTAGGCAATACACCGACTAGTTGTAGGTTTTTTATTGAGCATTTGAGACCATAGGGCCCTAGTTGTAAGTTTTTTCTCCCATAGAAAAAACCCAACGTGTTGTAAGTTTTCTCTCCCATAGAAAAAACCCAACGTGTTGTAGGTTTTCTCTCCCATAGAAAAAATCCAGCGTGTTTACGGTCTTTAAACCCACTGTGTGGCTAAAATACACAATTTTGTGTCAAAATAGCCATCTCTGAGCCTTCGGGCAATGATGAACAAAAAAAAAAAACAACGTCAATAACGGTAACTTGGAGTCATCATACGCACTAGAGACAATTATCGATAGGGCTTTCTATAATCACATGTAAAAGGGAGTGTCTATTCACGGAATAGGGTAATTTCAAAGTTATTTCTAGTAATTATTTGTCTAATTGTATGGAAATATCGCACTATTTGTTTTAAACGCAATTGTTTGAGCAAATAACAAAAATAGTATTTTTGCCCCAAGAAAATTTTTTTTCTTAAATTTGGAGATTTAAAGATGAATATTCCTGTTATAATTTTTATGATAAAGACTTAAAATAAAAATATAACCAACATTTGTACTGGCTATAGCTCTGCAGTGTATATATGTATATATTTTAGATCTTCATACTAAGACTAGCACAGCTCAGACTTTATGCTATATATATATATGTTCATGTAGTCGAATGAAGATGTTTTTAAAAAAAACTACACTTGAAGAAAATCAGTGCAGACCTGCTCATTTTACTTTCAGCTGATTTTGTGACAACGTAACTTTTGAAAAACAGAAAAAAAGCTATAACTCGAAGAGAAAGCAAGATAAAGCGAAATTACAATTTTTATGGGATGCCTGAAGGGAAAATATAGTTCAAGGCGCTCAGATAGATAGGTTATAATCGACAATAAAACATGAAGACAATATTCTGCATTCTGGATATTTCTTGATAGTATTCTGTTAGAAAATGTAAAACCAATTCAAAAAATTTGTATGATATTGTACTAAAAATTCTGAGAAAAACTGTCTTAAAATATGTTTGCCTTAGCCCACCTAGCACTGTACGTTTCTATAACGTTTTAGAAACGTAAATTCTGAAACATTAAATCGTTTTCTTAAAAGAACTGAAAACATTTCTTAAACGTTTCTGAACCCTTCTTTTGCCCGCATCGGTTAGTAAAAGGGAGTTATCTGAAACGTTTCTGGAACGATTCTGAAACGGTTTTGGAACATATCTTATTATTAATTCATTTATATCAAAAAAAATTATTTTAAAATTGTTTTAAATGTATTAAAACTTATACAAGGGGATTCAAAAAGTATCGGCAATAATATAAATATGAAAATAAAAAAAAATGCCAAAGGTAGGATTCGACCTCGTGCCGCAAGATTGCCAAGCAAGCATCTTATCCACTTGGCCAGAGTACAGTAAAAGTTATTTTGGTTCACATAAGGTGCAATAGCGATTCGTTTTATTTTTTCTATTTATAAAAAGAAACTAAAGGATGAGTCAAATCCTATCTCATTCTTACAAATCAACATCATTTCTAAAATCCGAACTGACAGTATAAGTTATAAGTAAGAGGGACTCCACTTCCTATAAAAGTACCTATAATTACCTTTAAAAGTTTTATCAAGGAAATTCTTAAAGATTAAGTTACATGGATATTATTCCCTAAAGGATTTATAGCCTATGAGTAATCAAGTGCAATGCCCAGGTATAAATGCACGACGAAAATAATGTCCGAGTGATGCGCAACAGAAAGTAAAATTTCTTTGACCTTTTCCCAGGACAAAATAATAGACGATTTTCATATCTGGAAGGTTAAAAAGTCTACCTTCCTGCAACACTTAACCGAGACATCATCTTCAGAGTGCACTTATACCTAAACATCGCCCTTGATTGCTAAGAGGCTATAAATCCTCTACAAAAAAGTACCCATGTAATATGATTCTAAAGATTGCCTTATTAAAAGTTTTAATAGGTACTCTTATAGAAAGTGGAATCCCTTTTACTAAATATTTATACTGTCAATTCTGATTTTCGAAAAGATTCTAATTTCCAAGAATGAGATAGGATTTAACTAATTGTTTATTTACTTTTAATAACAAGAAAAACCAGTACGCATTCCTCTTGCACCTTGTGTTGACCAAAATATCTCCTGCTGTATCTCATCCACTCTGGCCAAGTGAATAAGATGCTTGCCTGTCAATCTTGAGGCGCGAGGTCAAATCCCGGTCCCGGCAAATTTTTTTTTATTATCATTTTTCTATTATTGTCGATATTTTTTAAATCATTTGGTATGAGTTTTAACACATTTAAAAAAATCTTGAAATAATTTTTTTTGCAATAAATGAATTAATAATTAGGTGCGTTTAAAAACTATTTTAAAAAAGTTCCAGGAACGTTTTAGATACCTCCCTTTTACTAACCGAAGCGGACAAAAGAAGGGCTCAGAAACGTTTCAGAAACGTTTCTAGCCCTCCTATGGAAACGTTTTAATGTGTCAGATCTACGTTTCTGAAACGTTTCAGAAACGTACAGTGCTAGGTGGGAGATGCATAGGATTTTAATAGAAAATCGATAAAATTTAATTATTAATGTAGAATAATGCAAAATAGTTAACTTTACTCTTCTATTATCAAAAACTGAGTATTCTATGACAAAATTACGTGTACCATTTTTTAAAAAAAAATTCGCGGAAAATCCAATTTTGCAATAAGTTGGGGGTTTTCGTTTAAAACAAAGCAGGGTTTGTCACACGTAATACATTGCAGAAGTAAGAACTTTAAAGATAGTTAAAACATGTACTTGTGTGCCTCGATATTTTTTTCTCCTTCAGGTAACCTGTTAAAATTGTATTTTTTTGGCTTTATCTTGATTTCCTTCCAAATGATAGCGTTTTTTCAGTTTCTTTCACGGTTAGGTTGTCACGAAATCAGTTAAAAGTAAGCTTAGCAGGACTGCATTAACTTTTTACACATACAGATCTCTTTCTAAACTTTTTCATTTGATTACATAAACATCCAGCATAAAGTCTAAGCTATGCTAGTTTTTGTATGGAGATCAATAATATACACATATATACACTGCAATTTTATAGCCAGTAAAAATGTTGGCAGTAATTTTATTTAAATGCTTTTTCATAAAATTTATGGCAATAACTTTTATCTTTAAATTGACACACATTCGAAAAAAAAATTTCCTTGCCAAAAACACTATCTTTGTTATTTATTTAAACAATTATAAGCAAACGTTTATTTGCTGCCTTGTGAGTCAAAAATAAGTAATCAGTAAGATTTTATTAGCCTGGTGCATACCACCATACTTGATGTATGGCGAGGGCTATTTATTCTATAAAAATTTTGCGTACTTAGCGATACATTCAAACTAACAGATATTGAAACAAAAATTCTCTTTGACACTTGTTTATTTGTCATTTTTATTTATATTAAAATATGATTTCAAGCACCCAATGCTGTTTAAGCACCCAACAATGATTTAAGATTCATAAAGAATCTGTGTGATTATAAAGTTATTGATTTTAAATTTTCTGATACACCACTTCAAAAATTGAAAAATTAATTATAGTTTCTAAACCCGTAAACAGATGCATTCTCATTTTACATACTAATCTACCTTTTTAAATAAAATATCAAATAATAAGTGCTTTAGAAAGTAAAGATTTCGATGGATGAAGTCATTTAGCGACTAAGCGATTTAGCGTCAATGACCATAAATATTTATTCGATTTAAATGAAGCTGAAATCGATCATTTTGTTACGCAATTTAATCAAGCAATCATTAAAGTTTTTTGAAATATTTGGTATAAAAAAAGATTTTTCATGCACTAAGTGCGAAACTCGTTCGTAAGAAAATGATTATTTGGATGGCTTTAAAATATTAAAATTTACTAGTCGGTATTGATGTAGCTGAAAGAGCTATAAATTTTGCTCAAAAATACATGAATTGCACCAAAGATAAGGAACAATAACAATATCTGATTAAGATGCTAGTTAATTTAGAAAACAGTTCACAGATGCGGGAAAAAACTCTAATAAAAAAACTGAAAACTGAACAATTATATGTTTATCTTAAGTAATAAAAGTCTTCAATAAATTTAGTGTTGTTTTCAAATACGATTTTTTTGCCTAGAATAATGATTTGTAAGGTCACATACAATTATATTATAGTGACATAACTTCTTTTATCTTAATAGCATAAGGTATATCCTTTTAAGCAGAACATATTTATTTAACTAAGTTGAAAAAATTATATTTAATTATATTTGCTTTGTTTTCAAATGATTTTGAAACGCTCATGAACCAATTTAGACACAAATAAACATTCAAATATATCCGACACCCAGGACAAAATCAATTTTTAAGTAACCAAATATTAAGATGGTTCAATATAAACTTGATATTTATATTTTATGCTCAATTTCACATGAAAAAATATACTTTACTGCTTGAAGATGCTTTGTCTAGCTCACGGATCAAATTAGACACAACTAAAAATCAAAATATGTCTTAAAAAGAGGAAAAAATTCATTGGCTACCTTCTAAATATAAAAATACTTGAAAATAAAGTTTAAATTTACATTCGAAGCTAAATTTTACACTTAAAAAAATGCTTTACAAATTTTAGGGGCTTTCATAATTTTTTGGTACAATTAAGGTCCTATCAGAAAAATTCTTTTTATCGTCGTAACTTACAAAAAAACGACTGCTTACCCATTTAATGTTGAGAATAATAAAAAAAATATTATTTTTAGATTTAACACTAAGTTTGACATGTTAAATAAAACCAAATATAATCTAAAAAATTTTACACAGACAAAAATGTCTAGAAAACAAGTAATTAAAACTCAAAATCTGAAGCTGATCTGAAATTGCCACAGAATCAAATAGCATGATAATGTAGTGGTTTTACTAAAAATTGCTGATACTTTCTTGTAGATACACAACGCATGCGAAATTTCCACTGTACCTTTACGGTATTTTTACGACGTGCTTAACTAAATTTCTTAAATTATACGTGAATGTATCTAAAATATAATTTATAGAAGATTATCGAATTTCGATATAAGGTCATTTTACAAGAATAATCAATTTGTTATTTGATCACTAGGATGTTTTTATTTGTCCTTGATGAATGCTGCACCCACTAGGGGAAGAATAAAATCCCCTATCTATGAATCTAAAATCAAGTTTTCTTTTTTTTTCCAGTGTTTATAGAAATAAATTTACACTAGAAATCAATCCGCACGCTTTGCGCTCTTAAATTTCCTATTATTTTCAAATTTTTATACAACATAAAAATTTTTACGAAGAAATAGATAAATAATATACATTTTAAATAGTCGATTTTATGGTCTAAGATTGACTAATAAATCACGGCGCAGACCTTTTTTTTTTTTCTGTAAACTCTGTTTTAATTAAAATCATCCTTTTTACACATGATTTTTAGCTTTATTGTCAATTCCTTGATTTCCAAGGTATATTCTTAATGAGTCCTAAGATCAAACCCGGATATTACAACAGAAAGCTTGCCATACTTCAAAATATCTATTTAAAGATTGATACCAATTTATTTTAAAGTTTGTCCTCAAGACATATTATTAGTCATGGCAAATGCAAGTATTACAGGAAACTGTCTTCGGTTAAAAGTGAATGGATATTCATTTTCGCAATATAGTGTAAAACGATTTAAAAAAATGATGATACTACACTTATCTCCTGTAATTATATTTTACTTTGATAAATGATTTGAAAAAAAAGGCACTTGTATCGCATAAACCTTCATTGATACTTCAATTTTTAATTAACATAATAATATAAGGTTTTTTTAGACGTAACCTATAAGGACGTGAGCTGATCGGATTTATTGAACTGAGATATTCTGGTAGAAGTAGATCATCAAATTAAGAATAGTCATAACTTTTGGTACTATCGATTTCAGAATATATGCGTTCAGTTGATTTGTCTAATAGGTCAGTTACTTGTCATCGATGTCAGCATTTCTATCCGATGAAATAGCATACTGATTTATTTCAACGATTTTTTTTCTTCAATATTTGTTCCGAAAACGTGTTCAACCATACATTTGTCTTTTGAAAAAATGCAATTTTGGAGAACTTTAATATTATCATCCTTATCATTCAAATGTCTATCACCGACATTTGCGAAAAGTTTTGTGAGTGTAGTTTCTTCGGGTACAATTGTCATGTTTTGTTTCAAATCAAATTCAAGAAAATGAGACCACAGATTACAAAGTTTATTTGAAAGATTTAATATTTATGTATGAGTTCGTCCAACTGTAATAGGAAAAAGCTATCTAGAGTATCTACCTAACGACACAATTTTTCCACTAAATGGTAATTTATTAAGCATTATATTTTGTTAAGTTCAATTTAAAATCTCCAAAGCATACCTTGAGTTGGCACTTCATCTTAAATAGAAACTTTGGATTCTTTTAAACTTACACTTTCCTTAGATCAAATCTTGACATTTAAGGACTAGTCACAAACGTAGGTACTAGTCAGCCAACCACTTTACTTCCATTAGGAAGCAACGTTGCGGAAATACCAGTCAATGCCATTAAACAAACGTTAATTTTTCCGATATCAAAATATTAAAGTGGTTTGTATAAACAAAAGCTTTGCCTGATCCACCATGCTCTTCCACATGTAAACAGATTTAATTATTATAATTATCACTACAGAAAGCCTTTAAAAATGTATCGATTACAACTTATTGTTCTGGGTTTAACTGACTGTATTGTTGATTTCCAGCTACTTGTATTCGTTTGTATGTGTCCTTTTTTTATTTAATGCGTTCATTTCAATATTTTAAGGCAAACTTGGAAAATTAATAAAGCTTAGTCCTTCTGCATTTAAAATTCTGGATATATTAAGGTGATACATTTATTAGCTTGCCTTTTTTTCGTTATTGTGAAAAAAATATTCGGTTAAAGCATCATTGTATTCATCCATAATTCTTCTAGGTAAACTGGTTGACAGTAAACTAATACTCAAACGAACGAGAGACGAAGTTGGCAGGGCATCATCCATTTCACTGCTTTTTTTGCCGCTTTTTCCCACTCTTTGTCATCTTCAATAAGTGCCAAGACTAAGCAAGCTGCTTTCGAAGAAGGTTGTACATCACCATTCATTGTTTGTAAGTCATTGAAACTGGTAATATCTTTGACATGCAATATTAAATAGTTCTGTTGCTTTGGACTGACAGAATATAAAGGGCCAAAACAGTTATGATAATTTTGTCTATCTTTCCATGATAACGTCGTTGTAATTTATCATTTTTTTTTATGCTTAAAGTGACACGGGATTTCATTATAAAAATATTGTCCTGCAGAATCATTAAATAAATATGACATACAATTATCTTGTAGCATGCTACTAAGATTGTTTAAGTTGTCAATAATGAAAAGGCTTCCATTGGCAGAAATGATGATAGAGTGCTCATAAGGCGTATGCAAAGGCAGTCTACTAACTGAATGGCTTTTAACTTAAAGTGTATTACTTATGGCCATTGAATTCTCAAATTATTCGGACAGATTTTGGCATAACCTAGTAAATCATTTACTGAACAATATTAGATTATTACGAACGAATTTCACAAAATGGAAATACAGAGGCACTAGATAAAGAAATATTTATAATCTACAAAATTTAGAATCATGTATTTAAAGTTGTCGTTAAAATATTCGCTTGAAACATTGTCAAGCAATCTCTTTGGATCTCATCTAGTGCTTCTGTGTTTCCTTTTTTTTTGATGTTTTGTAAAAATAAATACTATTTTTCAACCATCACGTTGTCACGAGGATATATATATGTATATATATATATATATCAATAAAAACGTACATAGATACATACGCATATACGAAAACACTATATCCTTACGTTTATACCAATGTAAGATTAGATTATTTGTTTCTGTACGTCTGCGGGTGACGAAGGTCATGTGCAACACTGCAACCTGGTGCAACTCCTGCAGCAGATACTTATACGTTTAAACATAACTGCTAAGTTATATCGAGAATATCTGAGTTGGTGCTAGGTCGGCGCCAGATGTTATGGGCGCGGGAGGGCGTGCATCATCGATCATGCATCTGGCCGTGACACGGTGACAGCTTAGTAATCAGCGAGCTTGGTGAGCTCAGTGTCATATCGTCCCCAAGGACAATGAAACTATCTCTACTATGGTCAGTTGGTGCTAACAGACAAGGTGATAAGTTCAGTGCAGCTGATAATTTAATGAATAGTTAGAACGACTCAAAAAAGGTAGTATTTCACATTAATTGAAAATTACAAGGAATCATTTTAAAAATATGATTCTTTTCCAGAATAATCATTAAAATCTAACAACTGTAGTTGAGGAGCCAGTAAAAGAGTACCCTGGAAGTTTTCAGTGCCAGGTGGGGATAAGCAGGTCGTGTCAATCATTTATAGATTGCAGCAGAACTACAACAGTTGTCGAGGAATTTAAGAACTGGAATAGTAAGGCATCGACAGATCAAAGTATGATTTTCTGGTCGTCCCTACAAAATAATACCGGTACCATCACACGTTCAGCCTATATCGTAAAGAGTAAACTTAATCTAACTCATTGTAACTGGAAGGATGCAGTACGAGTACCATGCTGATGAAGTTATAAATATGAATTTGCGTCTCAAGCTGTAAATCAACATATTGGCAAGTTTTTAGAACTGATTATACTTTTCTATCATAAAGTATAATTTGATTCTGAAGTATAATGAAATTCTAATTTGATCATTTGTCCTTCAATCAATGGCAATTTGTACTTTGTGAAATTTGTTCTTACTTTATATAAAAGCTTTTTAGGAAAAAACAGAAAGAGTAATAAAAATTTCAAATTGCAATTTTGTTCAAAAATAATTATTTCTTAAAAGCTTTCACGTACCAAGAAAAAGTAGAATCTTGGCACTATTATTGTAAACAGCGTATAGTCAGCCAGTTAGAGCCAAAATTCTTTTTTTGATGGTTTGTGAAGGCTTTTGAGGAAGAACTATTTTGGAGCGAAGATTCAATTTAAAATATTTGTTAGTCTTCTTGTTTTTTCCTACACAACTTAGAAAAAAAGGTAAGAACAAATTTTATGAAGAACAAATTGCCATCGTTCGAAGGACAAATTATCAAGCTGGAATTGAGCATAACTTTTCTTCTTAGCTCCTACGAGAAAAACTTCGAAGTGGCGAATTCAAATGTAAATGTACAAAATATTTTTAGTATGAGACTAACGTTAAATCCAGGTGCCGACTTCTAACAGCTACAAACGTGATTTGTTGAAACTCTTGTAAACAAATAATGAATTTTTAATTAACTAGCTCTGCACATACAATTCTTTTGCTTAAAATTATTTCTTTCTCCAAAAATTTAGAGGTTCCGCCATTAAAAAGTATAACCAGCCGAAGTACATTTCACGTTATCCGAGAACCCACAGTTTGATATCTTAAGTTCAAAAGAGAGTTTTATTAGATCTTAGAGTAAAAAAAATTTGCGTACAAAGATTGAAAATTGGAATCCACAGTTGGAGATTTACGACTTATGTCCGTCAACCTGCCGTTGCTTTTGATGACGCTGACCATGACCTTACTGATCGCCAAGACGAGCGTTCCATATCACCAGAATGCGAGCATCGTGTCAACGGGCTCGAAGTACAGTATCTCGAATGCCAGCGAGGTCAAGCGCGATCCTACCCCAGACATTGTCCCCATCATCCCGCTGCTAGATTAAGTTCCCGCGATAGGTGGACTAGATCTGCGTTAACCACATGCTTACCAAGGACATGAAGCTGATGCCGATGTTGAAGAATGACAGGGCTTACACATGGGTGGCCAATGACTTTGCCGATGTGGTGTTCCAACTGGATAAGCTGTGCATCGAGTTGAAGATGATCAAGGAGGCTGTGGACTCCAAGAAGTGCTTTGACAGGGGACAGGCTGTTTAGTTGCTCTCGACGGTCATCAATAAAGCTGCTTGGCTGTCGAATCATAAGAACGACCTACCCGATAGGTGAAAAGCTAAGATTGTTAAGAAGTTATAAATCATACAAACAAAACTTTTTATTAGCTTTGAGATTTTTAGCTATTACATATGCTAAGACATAGTATCTATGAATGTAACTTATGCAAGCTTTTCATTGGGAAACGCAAGGTGATACCTAAAATTTATTATTCTTAGAATGTGTGATTTAGAATCCGATTGATTCTTTTATTGTATACTGTATTTTCTGGATATGTTTATTTATCAAACATCGACGTAGTGGACTGTAATAAGATTTATTTAATGCCAGATGTAGAGAAAGGAGTAGGCCTGAAGTGACCCCATTTAAGCAGCCATCGGGAAGATCACCTAAAGTCATACTCTACACAGTATGCACTTGTATAAAAAATTTCACAATTTATTTCAAGAGAAATGAATGATACTTAATACAGAATGGACGTTATATAAGATCAAATCTATTGTTAAGCCAGATACATGGCAAGAAGCTCTTAAGAATCCCGCAATGGAAGAGAGCTAAGTATATACATACTACATACTATAACGAGCGATAGAAGCGGACAGGGTTCAGCAGCAAGTTACAAGGCCTCGCCGTGTCACAACGTGAAGCACGGTGTATGAACGGTACATTGACGAGACA
Organism: Copidosoma aretas; assembly: GCA_030522625.1. Lineage (NCBI taxonomy): Eukaryota > Metazoa > Arthropoda > Insecta > Hymenoptera > Encyrtidae > Copidosoma > Copidosoma aretas. Next base: position 5,522 of record JAPYYV010001353.1, on the reverse strand, counting down.
TAAATAATGAAAACAGCTGTATAAACATAACTCATCTTCGAAATAATCATTTATACGTAGCATTTACTCACAACACTTTGATCAAAGCTCAGCACTAGTTTGCAGTAATATTAACTTATGTATTGGTTTTTTAAAACTAGAGTTGGCAGTCTTTACTTTTACTACTCTGACCAAGGAATCCGAACTCTTATACACCTCCGCAACGCGTCCTAAACGCCATTTACCGGGTGATAAGTTTACGTTTTTTAATAGAACATGATCACTAACTTTCAAAGATCTTTGAGAAATCCACCACTTAGATCTAGTCTGTAGGGTAGTTATATATTTAGAAGACTGTCTTTTCTAAAAGGACAGCAGGTTCTGAGACAAGAGTTTCCAGCGTCTCAGAGGTGGTATGTTTTCTGATGTATATTCAGGCCCTGGCACCAGATAGGAAGATCTTTGAATCACTAAATCAAGCAGGGGTTGAGGGACGCAGATCGTCAGCGTCATCTGTAAGCAAGATCAATGGCCTTGAAATAAGATTGGCTTCTATCCGACATAAAAGTGTAGTGAATGCTACAAAATTAAAATTCTGATCGCTGATTACTCGTTTAAGATGGAATTTCGTCAATTTCACCGCAGCCTCCCGAATTCCACCAAAATAAGGGCAACAGGGGGTTTATAATGCCACTGAGTACCTAACTCTATCAAATAATTTACAAAGCACTAGTCTGTTCCCCTACGATACCAAAACTTCATTAGCTCCGCATCCGCTCCGATAAAATTCGTACCTTGATCGTTATACAGATCAGTGCAGTGACCACGTCCGTAAATAAATATGTGAAAGGAGGCAGTAAAGGCAGCTGTGGTATAATCTTTTTACAAGCTCTAGATGGACAGCTCTTGTCACAAGACAAATAAAAACAGCAACATAGCCCGTCAAGTTACCTTTACCACGATGATTTGTTGAACGCACAGGAAAAAGACCGACAAAGTCAACTCCTGTCCTTTGAAATAGAGGGCAGGGAGAGATACAAGAACTAGGCAAATCACCTATAAGCTGTGTCTTAGTTTTAGACAAGTATTTTTTACAAGGTATACAATGGGCTATTTCCGATGGGATTATCTGACAACCTCTTAAGATCCAAAAATTCTGATGCACTGTCCAAACAGTCAACTTTACTTCACCATGTATAGTCATATGGTGGTAGAATTCAATAAGAAGGAAGGTAAGATGATCCTTATTGGTCAGAATCAAAGAATATTCGGGGTCAGCACTGAGCAATTACTTACCTATCCGACCACCAACTTTTATGAGGAGATTACTCAAGATGGGTCTCAGACAACGCAAGCGGCTGGGAGCTGGTAAAAGTAAACGACTGTCAGATGCTAAATCCTGATATCTTTTCAATACTTGAAAATCAGCACTAAAATGTGTCTGCTGATATTGATGAATCAGAAATAGTCGAGCTGTATTTAACTTCGGTATCGATGGGTACAAGTTATTAAAATTCAAAAAGACGTAATATTTACATAGGTTAAACTAGCCTGAAAATGGGGCTTAGTGCTGGTTCCGATCAAAGAATCGGTGAAAAACGTGGATTCTAAGTGCTTCTGCTTAATCCGATGAAAACATCTATAAAAGAAACGAAGACAGAAGGCAGTTATTCTGAGGAGACGTTCCCACTTAGAAGAACGCTTCAGTAAAGTGTGGTAAAAGGCTTCTGTCTCGGGGGTGGCCTTACCGAAGCAGTAGACACAGAAAGTTGCTCATCTGACATAACATTTAACTCTGGATACACGGAATTAGACTCGTGCTATAGTTTTTGACCGTCAAATCACAATTTCTGATCATTCAACTGACTAGGAAAAATACCCCTGGATGCAATATCAGCCTGATTCTGTTTAGTGGTGACATAATTTCATTTGGCCCATGGAGTCAACACATGTATGTGAGAACACCTTCTTGCAACCAACACTGGCCATCTAGAAGGCAATCTATTAAGCCAACACAGTTCGCTACGGGAATCAGACCACAAATGCACATAAACATCCTTTAGTAGACAAATTTCAACAAAACGATTTACACATATTGACTTGAAGTCCGCTGCACAAAGTTCCAATAGTGATGTACTCAACAACTTAAAAGGAGCGACCCTTGTTTTTTCCAATTAAAGCAGAACTCATACAGCTTGATCTTGGACAACACGTAAATAGCGAACTGCAGCATAAGCATTCTTGTAGGCATTGGCATAGCCGTGAATCTCTACCGTACTACAATCGGGTGTGAAAAGATTCCAACTAGGTATACGAATCAGATTCAAAGAAGTTGTTACAGATGACCAATAAATCCATGTGTTAACAGTGTCCATAGGTCGAGCATCATACTAAGAGAGACTTTGCAAGAGCTGGAGAGACTAAAAGAGTATTTTACCGAATATAGTAACAGGTGCTGCCAATCCTAAGGGATCACAAACTTGGCTAACTGAGCCAAGAGTGTACGTTTTGTCCAGTCTGTGGGTGGATTACTAACTGTTCATTAAAACTAGAATTCGTGTGTTTTCGGATTTAAATTCAAATTCAACACCGAGATAAACTCATCGTCAGAGTTTAGGTATTTGGATTTATTGGCCAAAAGTTTTGTGTGCAGATCAAATAATACTTTAGAGGAATTCGATGACCATCTACGAAGAGGAAACCCACATAGTCTACACAAATCGAGAAATTGTTGAGATGTGACCCTATATTCTCCTACTGTATGCTCACCTGACAGTCCATCATCCACGTAAAATTCTTGTTGAAGTACTTGAGTTGCTAAAGGATGAGTGAGTTAATAGTCTTTGGCAAGTTGCTAGAGCACACGATTAGCGAGATAAGGCAAACACTTTAAACCATAAGTAACGGTGTTAAAGGCGTAGGCCTTAATAGATGAGGACTGATCAGGACGCCATAATATAACCTGATAGACTTGGTCTTCTGGCAACACCAAGATTTGTCTAAACATTTTTTTGATATCAGTCGTGAACACAAACTGATGGAAACGCCACTTTATCACAATATCAGACAGATTTAACAACAAGTTTTCACCAGAATGTAGCACAGAGTTGATGGAAATACCTGATTCACTTTTTATTGATCAATCAAAAACCACATGCAACTTGTTATTTTCAAAAATGCCATAATGAGGTAAATAATTTCCAACATTTTCTTTGTATAGATCAATTTCACTCATGTAATCTAGTTCTAGATACTTTGACATAAAGGTTAAATAAGCCTCATACATTGCCGTGTCCTTTAAAAATTTCCGTTCTGAATTACGTAGTACTGCTACAGATTAATGATAAGACTGTTAGGCTAATAAAGTGGAAGGCAAACAATTAATTATAAAAGGGAAACAAACAGTGTATCTACCGTTTTGATCCCTTGAATGGGAACTACTGGAAACATGTTCACAAGCTAACTCATTCTTTGTCAACTGAGGATTAGAATCAAGTGCTTCCTTAATAAGCCAAAATTTTCGAACCAACTTATTAAGATTCATGCCTTCTGTATTTATTAGAAAAATAGAGATGTTACTGTGATTAGATATAGATAAAACAGGTCCCGATAATAGTCAACTAATCTGGGATTTCAAGGTGACAGGCAGATGAGTAGCCGTTTTACGAACTTTCTGCCCGATAATAATCGCATAGACCGAAGCATCATGCAGTAAGTCGATTTTATCAAGACTACAGAATTTCAGGTACGCTAAAGTTAAATCATTATAAAAGGACAAGTCTACAAGACAACTACTCATTGGTGGTCTGTAGGATGATATGGCAGGTAATACTAATGTCTCCATCGTGTGCTCGAAGGTAAATTTAAAATGTGATTGAAACTTACAAAATACCGACTTACTAGACCTAAAGGACACTACACCTCCTATACCGGACAGAGTTGTATCAACTTGATGTTGTTGAAGGCGTAAAAGGTCACAAAGAGACTTTGCTATGTGTGAACTTTGAGAGCCTTCATCAACTAGGGCTCTTACAAGCACTTTAGTACCATCAACAGCATATACATAAACTCGTGCAGTGGCCAGAAGTACCTTTGGAAAGCTGCAATTCTCAATAGAGGTAGAATAAAGGTTAACACTAGCACCTTTCTCTAAGGGTTCCGTGGCATTACTTGTAGATTTAGAAGGCCTAATGTTATTTGCAGTAGGCTTAATATCCTTGTGCACCAAGGTATTATTCTTTTGATGGCAATGTGAGCATCTACCTTTCGAGCTACAGCTATTTGATTTGTGTGGACCTAAGCAATTTACACAAATATATTTAGATTTAACGAAGTACAACTTTTCTTTCCAATTCTTGGTTTTAAACAGATCACTAGAACTCAAACGGTGTTCTTGATTACCTAACCGACAAGCATAATGGTCTAAAACAGTTTAAAGAGAAGAAGAATTAGACTTGCTAGGTTTACATAAAGGATTTACACGATTAGACGCTGGCTTACTGTTAAAGGATTCCAACGTAATGATTTGAGATGAGATAAAGTTCCTCAACTGTAGCAGCGTAGGAGAACCGCTACTACTTCCTAGCACCTTCTGCCAATCCTTATGTGTGTGCTGATCAAATTTGTTAACTACTAATGCCACAAATAAGTCAGTATCTCCGACACTACGTTATAGAGGAACAAGAGAATGAAAGGGACATATCATTTCCTTAGACGACTAATACCCTTCATTGGACGACAATTTAGTATAAAATTGGTATAGGAACTAACAAGATGTCTCTTATCATCATAATAATTGACAGTAGTATCTCAGGCTAGAGTATAATTATCTTCTGTCAGTGAGCCGTTTCGTATCAGATCAAACGCCTCACCACTAAGATGAGACCAGTGATATTGATATTTAACGATATTGGGAATTTCAGATTTTCGATGAACGATAGCCCTGTAAATATCTCGAATGTTCTCCCAAGTGGAAAAATCGCCTGAGAAATATGGCAATTCAATGGAAGGTAGTGACAAAAAAACTTGCTTAGAACGACGGCCCAAATTTGGTAGAGGATAAATAATAGATAAAAGTAAAAGACATAAAAAAATCCTTAAAGTCACCCTGTTAAGAATAAAAAGTATCCTTAGCAACTTTATGCAGCATATTTTTAAAATAATCACTCGTAGCCTCTAAAGTAGATAATCCCATAATAAAATCATGATTTTTTCCGAATTAATCAAAGAAGGACTTAAGTTGCTTAAGTCTAGAAACAGCCTGACCCTGACTTATTTTAGCTTGACCACTTTTGTTGAAATGGGAAGGGGCATTTTAATCTTAGTAAACAATCTTAAGTGTTCTGCATGAAGTTGATCCATATTAGAGGCCTAAAGATCATTTACAGAAACAGATCAACAGGCTAATGTAGGTAAAACTGTTCTATATCAAGATTGCATCAAAGCAGGGGCGGCAACTTACAATTTTTTCAGGTGTGGAGTCTTTCTTATCCCCCGCCCCCTCTCTAAATTGTAAAACAACGTAGAATTTTGCATTTATGACT
>JAPYYV010001352.1:0-47941 GCA_030522625.1 Copidosoma aretas | reverse complement strand
TCTTTTGTGCTGAACATGTATAATTTGCGTGCGAGCGACCGATCAAACGGTCTTAGCGTTATACTTTAATCAAAACTCTTGTAATCTCTATTTCAAAATATTTTTGCGTTCTCTAGGGGGGGAGTGTGTGGGGACCCTAACCCGTCGGTGTGCAGATCAGAGCACCTTTCCAGTCCGACCGCGTCTTCTCTCACTCTCCCTCTCTACCGTTGCGCCGCGCACACTATAGCTCGCACTGCCGTTCAGCAGTACCGACTCGTCAGTCGACTCGCCTAGTCGCCTGTGTCCTGCGAGGCACCTACAACCTTACTTTGCTAATAAATAGATCCAGTTTTGTTAAGTTAGGCTTCGTCATTTACTGGTCCTCGCCGTCCTCTTTCCGAACATGGCAGCAGTGGGGCTGCCCAGCAACAACAAGCTCTCAACAAGGCTCATCGAGCCAAGAAATCCCACACAATAATGCATAAAAGAAATATGAGTGTAAAAAAAGGCTTATACAATGGTACAAAACTTGCAATCATCGATTTTTTAAATCACTTATTAAAATGTCAAATTTAAGCGTGAGACAAAGTTGATGACGTAGTATTTCTACATCGCATTTCATTGTATTCTGAAAACAAATACCCTTTTACTTTTAAAAGGATACAATTCCCTGTCAAGTTGGCTTTTGCACTGACAATTGATAGATCTTAAGTCCAGACTTTGAATAAAATTATTATCGATCTTTAAAAAGATGTTTTCAATCATGGGCAAATATATGTGGCAATGTCCAGAGTTCGATCATGGGACTCATTACTAACATACCTTGGAAACCACGACAGAAACGTTTTCATTGTACAATATCATGTATACAAGAAGCTATTTTTGTAAAATAAATTTTGTATTTTTTGTATTATATAGTGCTAGCGAGCATTATTTGTATTCATAGTATGGATTGAAAAATGTTTAGTATACACTTGCACTATACAATGAGTATGTATATTGATAAATATACCTAGGTAACTGATTTTAAGCTACGAACAAATGAATATAATCAGTTTTAGAAAATCATTGGCCACATATAAAGTAAGTTATTAGGCAGAAACTCATCTATGAGCATGCTATTGATATTGTCTATATAAAATTGTCTTTAAATACGCTTTGGCAAATTACAGGTGTATTGGGGAGTAAGGTATTAAGGGTTCTGTTATGTCATAATTATTATTTCCATAACTCTTACAATTACTTTTAATTACAACGTTACCTATTTCTTAAAAATTCTAGAGTTTTTTGTTACTTCGATTAGGTAACGTCCACATATTTGAGTAAAAAAAGGGATTTCAAGATATTTATACTTATGAAAAAAGGGATATTTGCTAAGTTTTTAAAATATCGATGTCTCAAGTTTAAGGTCAAAATAAGCTATATCGACCAATTTTAAGGGCCTTTACCATGTAAAATATAGTTGCAGGGGTAATTTCAATGGCTGATTACCAATTAGATCTTTAAAATTGTCGTATATGTCTGTGACTTGACTCAGAGCCGATATTTGTTATTTCTAATTTTTTTATAATTAAAAAAGGCATCTTAAAAATTAATTTCGTTTTTATACATAATATTTTTCAAGCTAATAGTATTTTTGCATATAATTTGGCTTCGGCTGCAACTTGGGATGGCTGGCTCTAAAGCCCGCGAAAAATAAATCATTCCTCGAGATGCAAGAAATCATTAATGATAGACGGGATCTTTGAAGTAATCTTTTTTTTAAACTGACAGTATTTTTTAGTACACATACACATACGCTTACATAACACACAATTAAACGTATGTACATAAACGCATACCATGTGACTGTAGCTTTACGAACAACCTATATTTTCTTGCCATTGGCATATTATACATTATGTAATCAAATTAACTACTGCATTACAAGCGTGGTGCGCTAATTAAGCTTTAAGTGTAATAAAATATTCAAAAGGGCGCACCTTGCCGCTTAACAAAGAAATATGAGTTTCTGCTACAACCATGCTTATAGTACGATTTGATCAATACTTTACGAAATATTTGGAATTTTTCCAGGGTTACCTATGTTTTTCGAGGTACTATACAAAAGCTAAGAATTTTTACGATAATAAAGTTACTGTTTTAATGTTTAACTTCCTAATTACGAGTACAAAAAGAGAAGGATTTCAGGTTGCTCTATATTAGAGTGTTCATAATTTGCAAACTTCAATAACAGATATTATAATTTTTTAGATTTAGGGATATAAATGAGGCCATTGTTGGAATAATCGGGCTTTAAGCTGTCAAAAAAACTACCTATGACCTTTTTAACGTCTCCCAATGGAGCATCTCTAAATTGTATTTCACAAAATGTAGAAATAAATCTAGATCTTAAGATTTTTATAATCTATTCTAGCATGTGCGTAGGAGCTGGGGTCATGGCCAAGCATATTACGCGAAATCAATTATATTGACCCATCAAGGGGCGGAACTATTCTGATCTATATATATTACGTGCCAAAGAAGTATAACTTTATAGATTGGTGCAAATATTTTTTAAATGATATTCATATACATTAACGCCACTATTTTCTATACTCACTACAAACATACATTTCTCTAACTACTTATTAGATAATAATAACAACACCACTTTTTCAATAATTCAATTATAAAATATAGGAAATAGCTTTGACATTAATTAGTTGTTCTTCCTCCGGATACTAGCTTAAAGTGTACTGAGTTACTTGGTTGAATTAGCTAGAGATTTTAATTTTGGATTTTCTTTAAAATTACTTTGAATCAGTGGATTAATTTTTTATTAAAAAATATTGTAATCGTCCAAGTTAACTTAATAATTTGTTTTGAGGGGAAAGAGTTTAATTTTTTTTGTATTTAATATTTAGCTGAACTTTACGGGTCCTAGATCTATTATCTGCTTTATTAGCGGTATTACTGCTTTAAACGTTTTTTATTTTCTGGTACAGTAGAATAAACTTAGTTATTTTTAGACGTAGCAGTATAAGATTGTATTAAAAGACATATTTTCTGTAAGGCGAATATAGAGCCGACTTGCCCTAAAATCTATTTGGTTTCCTCCATTGTCAAACAAATTTTCTATCCAACAATCCCTGTCTGTAACAGAGTGACTGAAAGAATAATACACCTATATAGTAAGTTTATTATCCAGAAAAATAGTGCTAATTATATTATGTATGCAAATAACATCGTTCCTGATTAGGACTACTTAGATAATAACATTTTTGTTATAGTTTGCTAGACTACAACGTAATCATGGTTTGCAAGTTTCTTTTTAGCACTATTTTTATACAAAGGTTAATCTGTCCGATTACAGTGATAAGGTGGGATTATACTACTCTGCCTACATTTTAAGTTACTCAACGAATTATTTACTTATAAACAGTTTTTACTGGTAATATTATTCGGTTGTTTGGTTTTAGGTGCTTAGTGATCATTTTATTTAAATTTCATATTGAGCTAAATTGTACACATCTTGTAGAATCTGTTTTATCAGCAGTGCTACTGACGGTCACGTTGTATATTTCTAGCCTCAGAAGAGCAATGTAAGTTATTTTTTACGTAGTCGTATAACATTCTAGTGAAAGAAATGTTTTATTTATGACAAATGTGGAGCCTTGCCCTTAAATCTTATTATTTTACTACGTTATAAAAAGCAAGTGTTATCCAGCCGACCGTGTTCATTTACATCATAATAAATAGTATATTACAACTTTAGAGTAAGTATAATACACAAAGATATATTGGTAATCATATTTTGTATGAAAAAAGGTTTTCGATCGTGTGATCTTAGCCTATCACTGCTTAAATATGGTTTGCAAGATGGTCTGCAAACACCTGTTTTGCGTGCACTATGTGCATAAATCGGTGCTCTGCCCCATTCCTGTAATACTATATTGTTATCATATGAACATTATTCTGAGACTTAATGGAATACTCTGTTTACACTCTTTATTCGTTAATTAATGATGTATTAACAAACAGCATAAGGGTACGAGTCGACTTAGTTATTTAATTGTAGCTACTTGAGTTACATTGTATTTCTATTTTGTTTTGAGCTCAAGCGTACAGGTCTACCGGTATCTGTTTCATCACTTGTATCATACAATAAAAAATGCCAGGGGGTTGTAAGGGAGCTGCTTTGGCTGCAGTCGGTTATTGTCGTATATGTTTGACCATATCAAAGGGCTTTGTTGATAGGGTTTGTCTGTAATCGAGACAGATCGTCTGTTTTTGGCAGAGTTTGGCAAGATAATGTCATTGAAGTGACTTTGGCCATCCTCGGGATCTATGAAAATAGGCATCGGATGAATATGTTTAAGTTTTTGAGGGGGTATAGGAAGTGCTTGATTTATGATGGATAATTTATAAGTTTTTCAGGGGAATCGCCAAACCGAGAAAAAAAGAATTTTTATGTAAAATTATGGAGATAACGATCAAATTTTTAAGGGAATGGAGGGAAGGGGGGTAGGTGACGTGGGCAGAAACAAACAACGATCGTTTAACACACGTAATATAACGAATGCACGCGTAATTTAAGAGGGGCCTGGGTGGGTGGTGTAAGGGTCGAGGGGGGAAAGATATTTCATCATTATCAATATATATATATATATATCTGTATGTATACATTCATATAGCTCTTACTTAATCGTTTAGATATAAATTCATTATTTTTAATCTTAATGATCTGTGTGTTTCTAGTATCCTTGATCTACACATTCTTTCATGAAATTTCCATGTGCTGCTGACATATGTATACTAACTTGTCACCTTCAGCTTTCTAGTAAATTGTCTTTTATTTTCTCCATTTCGTTATCGAGCGTCAAAATATTGTAACATCCTTTTATCATGGTGTATTTGAATGCTGATATATTGTCGTACTAGATTTTAACTGGCATTAGACTTTTGCCTAACATGTATCTAGTTGATTTGTCCAGCGATTTTAATTATTAACACAAATCGCTTATTGTCAAATATTCTGCCTGACAGGTGGACCAGGTAACATAAGCCTGCTTATAAGTCCTTTATGAGATTGTGTCATCGAGCAATCTAATTACATAGCCTCTAGTAAAAGTAAAGTTCCGACAGACTCTAAAACTCACATCTGTCGACGATTTTAATGTCTCTGTATGATTTTAAAAATGATACCAACATTTGAAATTCCTTTTAAATATCTAAAAATTCTCTTCACTTCTCACAAGTCCTTTTACAACGCATGAAATTGGTTTTCGTGAAGAATAATTTAGAGCAATAGTTATATCTTGTCAAGTAGCAGTAGTCAGATACACTGAACTTCCTATTTCTTCTCTATATAGTACTCTTTTTGTTTTGTCTTCGATCAAAATAGTCTTAAGTTCCTTCTCTGATTTGCATCTTTTAGTTCTCTTGTCTATTGGCCTAGTTACCATTGGTGTATTTTGTGGTTTGCACTCTTTCATGTTGTATCTTTCCAATATATTTTCTACATACGTGCTGTCGTGTAATATTACTGTTTTATCAGTTTTATTTCTTTTCACATTCATACATCTGAACACTTTCGGTTCTCCAAGGTTTTTCATATTAAATGCTTCACTTAGGCCTTTTATTACAACATTTAAATTTCTTGGTTGATTCTTGCTAATAATTAATCTTCTACGCACAATGATAAAATGACTTGTCTTTCTTCATTCCTCCAAGTGAAAAAACGTGATCCATGGACACCATTCTCCAAGCCCAGGTTTTTCATCTCTGTGCTAACTCTTTTATTCCATCTTCTTAGACTTATCTTTAATCCATAGAGTGCTTTCTTTAGCTTACAGATTATGTTTGTTCTACTTTTTCCTCCTACTAATAAACCATCTGATATTGTCATGTATATTTCGTCTTCGATTTCTCCATCTAAAAAAAGCAGTTTTTACCTCCATTTAAATTACCTCTAATACATGTCTACTTGCCAATACTGACACCGCCCTTATTATGGCTAATTTTGAAACTGGTAGGTATGTTTCTTTCAGGTCGTAAACATTTTTGTCCTTTAATTCTCTAACGACAAGGCTTTCCTTTAATCATGGTGATCTATCATTCTCTATCTTTCTCTTAAATACCTATTTGGAATCTATCAAATAAAGTTTCACTTTGTCAACTCGTGTTTTTGGTTTTTTAACAAGCTTCCAGACCTCATTTGCTCTCATTAATTCGAGCTCCACTCTTGTTGCTTTTATTCAGTTTTTTCTCCCTTTGTAAATCATTGCCTCTTTGTATGTTACTAAATCTTGATTTTTAGAGGCAAGAGAAAAGTATCTTAAGTCGCATGTACTCTTCTTTGTTCCGCAGGTTTGCAAATCCTGCAAAGCGTGTATCCTTTATGTGTCTTGCAGAATTGGTATTTATTTTTAACTCTTGCTTTTTCTGTTTTCTTTTGGATCTGTTTCTAGTTGTTACAGTCGTAATTTGTTCTAGAATAAATTTTTCAGGTGATTTATGGTCAGACTTGATCTCTGGTTTTTGTTTTGTTAGTCCCACTCTTATTTATTTTCTTACTTGTTTGACCTTATAACTGCTCCTTTGCATCCTTTAAATTTTTTAACTAATTTTTGTCTTTTTTTACCTTAATCTTATTTTTCTCTGTACATATCTTTACAAGCAATTTTCACATGGAATTGTACAATTCCAGACTCTAGGAAACTCCCAGATCAAGGGTGCCATAGTACATAGGATGATTATTTGTATCCTACTGAAACTGTGTCAATGGCTCTGGCCCCAAATTTTGTTCTTGGTTTCGGCAGCTTTACGTACGTTATACATCTAAATCTCTTGATTTGAATGAAATGACAGCTTGTTTCTTAAACAAATATTACTAATTTTTTCAAGCCATGTTTTTTACTACTCTCCAATTTTAATAATCTTCTTAGCATCTTTGAGATTCTTACAAAGCACATTGCTAATTTCCGCGTAAGCAATATCACCTGATTGCCAATCCAATAGGGTCCTTGCATAAAAAATTTGATTTGGTCCGTCAGGTAGCATATCAAAAAATATTAGACACGTTTTTTTTCTTTTTTCATACAAACGAAAATTTCTAAAGATAGAGCGTATCAAAGTTCATGAGTGGGGCTGCATGACGCTATACCTGTATCCATATGTAAATCCAATGCATAATCGACTACAGGTATGACGTCACGCGTAACTTTTATACGGTATATCTTTGTCAATTTTCATTTATATAAAAAAAGAAAAGATACGTGTCAAATATTTTTGATAGCCTACCTGATGTATCCAATTAATTTTAAAAAAATTTTACGCCAGAACCCTATTTATGATATCAAAGCTAATGCCATCAATTTTTACGTTTATACTACTAATTTATTCCAAGATAAAGAATTGGTGGTTCAAAGAGGAACCATTGCGGCCCTTATATCCATTAAGCAGGAGAATGGCTTAATCTTTGAACCCGTAATCTTTTTTAGGCTTCTGAAGAATCTGCATGTACACTACGCACTCCAGTGCAGTGAATTAGCTTATTGTTAGTTTACGTTATAGATTGATGAAATAATTTTAATTTTATAAATGATTTGATAATTTTTACTATATTTTGATTTTTCCTTCGATCTTCATTCCGCCCATTACTAAGCCAATTTCTTCTTGAACTTTCATCCACTCTACTTCTCGTTTTTTTTCTGCTTCTTCTGTGCTCTGCTGAGCTTTCTGCATGATGTTTTTATGACAAATGTTGTCAGCAGAGTCCTGATACAGCTTTGATAGTTTCTCATGAGTTTCTTGACGTTCTAACTCATCGGGCTATACAAAATAACAGGATCATGTAGAATCTAGCAATAGTCGAATTTTTTTGCACGAAAACTGTCATAAGAATAGAACGTCTTACGCACATCAACTGGAACTCTTTTCAGCATCTTATTGTGCACGGAGCAGTCGATAACTATTATAGATACGATTTCCAGAAAATCATATCTGTTGAACATAGTGGCGCGATGTCAAACAGGATATGAATTCTGAAAATTGGCATACATATCTTAGTAAAAGCAATAGTGCGTAATTTATTATCGGCGTGGCAACCGGATGGCATTTAGTATGTGGGTTCCTTGGGTGATTAGTAACCTTTTTTGAATTTATACTTATAGCCGTCTATTAGCGGAAACCAAGCTATGAAAGAAAAGTCTGGTAATTTTTTGTCTCACCTGTTAACTACATGAATTTAGAGAAACTGTCGTTTGTCATCTCCGTATCGCTCAAAAAAAAATTTCGTCCGTTTTCAGTAATCTGTTGTAAAAAATTAATTTTGCTAAGCGCCAATAAATGGTTACAAAGAAAATAAATTTTTTACAGACGGTCTAGTAAAAACAGATGAATATTTTTTTAAGCGATAAAGAAAGAGGAACAAGATGATTTCAGCTGGTTAATAGGTAAGGCAAACAGTTTAGAAGCTTTTTCTTCCATAGTTTGGCTCTTGCTAAAAGACGGCTATACGTTTAAATGTAAAAAAAGTTACAAATTACCCCAGGACCCCACATACCAAATGCCATCAGATTATCAGAGTCATGAGATATTATGCCCCACAGTTTTAAATATTAGAGAGCAAGGCTTATCGGTTTCTTGCTCTATCGAGTTTTAGATTGCCGTAAGGGTAATACAATAAGTTAAGATGGAGTTTTATTTTTGTTATGTTACAGTCATCGAAATTGCTAGCATTAACATCTTTTTAATTCTCACAGCTAGTTCAAAAGTCTGAAATAACATACGGCGGCATTTTTAACTGATTGGACGTCTTAACAGTCGACATATGTTTTAAGGTTATAGGCAGGAGCGGATATTCAAAGAGCTCCTAGCAAACCCATAGAAGAAGACTTATCTTCTTGTAAATAATAAAGCAGACGAATTTCGTAAGAATCTGCCCTTACAACGTATGGCTTAAGCCATTCAAGCTTTATTATTTAAATTTATTTCTAGCTTGGTGGCTAACCTCTGACTGTGGCGAGAATTCCTTGTTAAACGAGTAAGCTTATGTCACTCCTCGATCTCGTTATAACAAGTTTCTATTTTACATTAACAACTATCTTCCGATAGTCTTTAGCAAAAGCCTAAATGATGCTGAAGGAAATCATGACGGTCAAGTAGCCATTTTTATTTAGACTTGGAGCGTAATTATCTTTTTAGCCTACATTCTGACTTAATACCTCTTGATCGAGCCTAAGCGTCAACCAATTTTCATGAGGGTTGGCAGGCCTACATTTTTACACGTATGTATTTAAATAGCGCTTATTTCGTATCTCACTTCTTTTTATAAGTAGCAGATGGCATCGGTCACTAATCAAGCACTCGTTGTTTCTCTACAAACGTCTGCTGTAACCAATTTCCCATAATAGTGTAAGTAACCGCGAGATAGTAGCAGACATAGGTCTTGGTGTTAAATCAATATGCTGATCTTATCACTAAAACCATAATTTGTTGACTAAGTACGGTTGATGAGCATGACTTTTATAGTGCGCAATGGATTCGTCAAAGGTGACTAAATACAGAATGATAAAAAGGTCTTCCATCACGCTATTTCTTTTCTTCGCACACCGTTAAAGAATGCACGATTTATTGGCCATCACAAGCTATTACTTTCAGACATATCTATCTAAGAATCCCTTGTTTTAGTACGTTAACGTATTGATGGTTTGTTGACAAGGCAACTTTTTCATCCTCTTTGGGTTATTTTTATAGCATCGTCCAATCTTAGAGGTTTCTTGATGCACAGAGTTCTGACTTTAATTGATACATTTATACAGCCTTGTCAAACTCTGCTGTTGTACACCATAATCATTTTAACCAAGCTGTTTCAGATGTAGTCTTATAGTTATTACTTTTTCACGAAGATTAATCACCCTAATTTCCTGATCGACAATGGGCACTTAAAGATGGTCTTTAATTTTGGTGGTGATGCGTAATTATTTTTTTTGCGATGGAGCTTCGAAAATTTTATATTCAAGGGGCACAGCGGGAAAAGACACATGAATCATATAAACCTTATACTGGGTTATATATGCCTATGCGGTAATATGGTACTTCACTCGTAAAGCTTTTTCTTTGAGAATCAGTACAGGTAGATTTGACTTGTGCTCGACGTTAGCCTCAAGTGGAAGTTTCGTAAATTCCAACACTGATCCTAATAAGTCCTGGGGACAAAAATTTATCGGCGCACTGCACTTGATTACACTTCGTAGCGTATTATTGTTAGGTCCTACACCAAATATAGTATTTTTGTATTATAGTTTGTTACGAAGAAATCCTACAATGTCGAAGATTACGTTGCCTCCCATTAGTAAGGTGATAATTTCCTCTCCCACAAGCAATTTATAATTGTCAACATCAATCTTTGGTATAGCTTTAAAAAAGAGCAGCTCAATAAATTTAAGTATGGAAATTTCGTAAGGTAACAGTTTTATTTGTGGAAAGTATTGTGCTGCGAGAACAGATGATGTTCCTGATGGACTTAATGTAAATGATCCGTTTATGACAGTTTTCCATTGACTGATGCTGCCCCACTATCAAGATGCATTTATATAGGCTGCCAAGGGAGTTTTTTACAGAAAAAGCACAAACAAAGATGGCTACAGTTAAAAGTTTGAAAATCCTAAAATCTCTCAGAATTATAGTCAATAATGTTAACAGCATGATATAGCGTCAAATTACTCGGTGGTAGAAGGTCACCTATACTGTCTAAATACAGAGAACCAACAGCTGGCAAAGCACTGCTTATAAAAACTCCAGAGAGGTATAATATGTTGAAATAGCTCGCATGTATATTAAGAGTGTAGTCTGTTAAAACTTGCTTTGGCAGTTTTACATCGAAAAAATTTTTTTCCTTGCTTTTCCATTGTTCAAACCTATTCCAAGACTTAGATCTAGATCTAAACTATTTATATGCATTTTAAAGAAAACTGACTTTTCCAATAATTGTGTATACGCTTCTATTGTTCTATATTACTATGCCTGTTACTTTCATTTAATTGTTTCCTAGCAGATTTAGCCTCGTTAGTTATAGTACCTATAGCACTTAAACCAGCAAACACGGGAATCAGGTATAGCAGTAATCCTACGATTTTTCGCAGAATACGTAACACTCGAGGTTCATAACCTTTTTTTTACTACAAGCTCATTTCACAACCTGTCGCACTGCCTTTAACGCTGAACTTAAAACTTTTTTAACACAATCACTTTAAACCATAGTCTTCAAAGCCCTGTTAATCAAGCTTTCGATGGTACCATTCTTCTTGCCTCTTTTCTTTCTAACTTTTCCAGCGTTTGAAGACGCTTCTATGCTAATTTTACATTTTCATTTTATGGTATTTGTAACAGCATTAGCAAAAGATTTCTTACCACAACTTGCATCTTGAACCTTTAATTTTTTGCCAAGCCTTTTTGCATGAACCTCGTCTGCAGCGGTCTTTGCTGCAATATTTTCTCGGTACTATGAGTAGGCTATATCATGTTGTTTGCAAGCCTGATCGAGCGAATTAAGACCTTGATCTGCACAAGCTGACCTTTAGGCCAACTTGATGGTAGGTCTACAATACTGATGATAGTTTCGGGAATAGATTGCTAAATATTCCATGGTTATCAAGATAAGACGATTAATAAGTCCAAAACAACAAAAGCATACTATTGACAGTTTAGGTTTCAGTGTGAGCTGTGTGAGCCTACAGTCAACATAAGCTTTTTGGAAAAGAACGTAAAATATCCTGTTCCCAATTTCGACGAATTTGTTGGGTAAGATAAAAAAATTAAACGCTATTGTGATTTGTTACCCGATACGATAAGAGCTCTCCTTTGTGGTCCATCAAACTGTGGAAAACTTACATCTTGCAAGCTATTATTACTAACCTCAAAGGATTAAGATAAAAGAATGTATACGTGTACTTAAAGTCTTTGAATCTGCCAAAGTATAGGTTAATAGAACAGCTATTGAAGCCATTGATGGTATGAAATGTTTTTCATATAGCGAGCGTGAATCACTCATATCTCCAGATAAGACACTGCCCAACTCCACAACGATATTTGATGAAATTACCTTTGAAAAACAGAATAATGTGAAAACGGCTTTTTGTATTGGATGCCACGGCAGCGTTAACCGTTTCTATCTATGCCAATCATACGCGTAAGTTCCTAAACATTTAGTAAGAAATGATTTGTATCTTACAGTACTATCTCGATAACATGATATGAAATAAGAGCACATCTATAATGATCATGTTAACGTCAAGATGACTTATAATAGATTCAATAAATTATGTATAAAGTGTTGGGGAGACGAGAAACATGGATTCGGCGTGATGGAGAATGATAGAAATGTGGAAAATGGCAAATGTAGAAAAGGATTCGACTCTTTTGCTATAAATATCACGCATACTTATTAAGTATGCATAAATCTTATGTCAATCATAAAGTAGCTAACATGGGCGCTGTTCGGAAGTACAAACGCATTATTAAAGTGGTTCAAAAGGCGAGGAATGCTATTAGGCGCAAGTAACAATTCATAATGTTTTGAAGAGAGAATTTCATGAAGCAGATTGGCGAAACATTTAAGCGAATTACTGACTTACTCTGTAAGATCATCTTCAAAACAGAAATAGAAAATAATACACCGCTAAGACTTAGATCTCCAGCTAGAGATCGATTGAAGTCTATTTAAGAAGAAAAACTATGTAAAGATACATAAATATTTTACTCAGCAAGCAGTAACAGTGATGATGATGTTGATTCTTCAGATAATCCTATAAAAGATTATGATACAGTTGTTGACAAGAGTAATTATAATGATGATGATGATGTGGGGCTTGATGCGAATAAAATATCATTTATTATTACCTACTCCAAAACAGAAGATGGAAAGGAGTCAGAAATAGACCAAATTAAGAGGATAAGAAAAAGAAAAAACGATACATGCTTGAAAATTGACCTATAAATTTCAACAATAATCGAATTAAAATAAATCATCCAAAGTATCCAGTAACTAATGGATTAATAGAACAGTTTTAAAAAGCATCTTGATAAAGATAGCTTGACACCAGACAATTTAGAGAAATACAAACAAATTTTATAAAATCGTAATAAGTTGGATATCCAAGGCTTTGATGAAACATGGCAGGCTGATCTAGTGGAGATGATACCTTGTGCTCGTAAAAATAAGAGTTATTGATATCTGCATTCAGTCATAGATGCCATTTCAAAGTTTGCATAGGCTCTGCCCAAAAAAAAAAAAACTCGCGAAAATGTGACTTCAGCTATAAAGTCTATAGTAACAGAGAGAAGAGTTTCAACGAACTTACAAATGGTAGTTAAATCTTTTTTGCCCTCCATATTACAAATATATAAGTTCGATTTGTTGACTATTTGGGGCACATAAAACACTTGATTTAGGCGACGTCTCGTCGACTGGTGTGTCGACCTCTTCAGGCTTTGTTAACAATAATAAAATTATCAAAACGACCAGTGTACATAAAGGATACATATAATGCAAAGCGTCAAACAAATTCACTTATTTGGATCCGTGAAGAAAAATTTGGACGAATCGAGTATTTAGCTCGCACGCAAGTCAAACTGGCAAAGGCATGTATCCTAAAATATACCTCCCTTTTATAGCCAGACACACATATGAACGCATACAAATTTCGCAGTGGGATGACCCGAGTTCTTAGTTCACCCACCGAATTTCTAAACGTAAAATTCTAGGAAACGTACATATGACTCTAGAGCTGTACGGATTAAACGAAACTTCTTTAGGTGCGACTTAAATATTGTACAAATATATACTATATTAAATTATACATTATATACTATATATATTATATATTATGAATATTTGAGGTGATGTGTAGCGTTTCAGAGATCAAACGTTTATTATGATTCGGTTCTTTATCTAATATTCTGATATCATCCCACTTAAAAGTGTGATTGTTAGAAATTTGGTGTAAAGTAACTAGCGATTCCGGCTTGTGGTTGTTTTGATGTTATCGTTTTCTCTTCTTTTACGCTCTCTTCGTTTCACCTGTATATTTTGCTGGACAGTTACTGCATCGTATTTCATATACGATACTAGTATTATCCAATGTATCTGTAGTATCTTGTCCTAACTATATAATGTGATCTTATTTATTGTTTATTCTCGGCATTACTTGTATATTGAACTTTTTTTAAAAACATTTTATTTTATCAAAGCTTTGTGGAAAATATGGTAAAATTATAATAGTTTTATTTAAAGGCAATTGTTCTGGAATTTTTTCTATAACATCATTACTAATCTTGCAAAGTCTTTTCTTAATTTGTTTATTAATAAGGTGCCATGGATAGCCATTCTCAAGCAGCATCTGTCTTACAATTCTTATATTTTTAGTATGGAATGAACAATTAAAGAGTTTTATCGCTCTGTCTATTAAATTATAAATCATATTATTCTTTTGTTCCCGAGTATGATTAGATTTGAAATATAAGAGTTTATTCGTAGATGATTCTTTTTGATACCAATCTGTGATGATTTTGTTGCATTGTTTATTAGTGTCATATCTAAGATTTTAATTCGATTATTAATATTCACCTTATGCGTAGATTTTAATCAAATGTCATAACAGTAAAAAAAATTTTTCATAAGGTTAATAATTTGTTCTTTTATAGAAGTGACTGAATCGTCCACGCTGGAGAAATAAAAGAGCGGCTATCAACAAAATGACCGTGCTTCTCGGGGACACTGAGACACATGTAGAAACAAAAAATGATTCTTCAAAAGTTTTACAAAAAAAGGTACATAGACAGCTAAAATATTTTAATGATAACGATCACACATAAGATTTATAATATACAAATTACACAAACAGATACACAGATAGCTAAAGCATATGTCATCCCGAAGATTCATGAAAAAAACGTTACTCTAAGAGCTATTTTTTCGTTAACAAATATTCTAACTTACGCACTTTCAAAGAGATTATATAATGACTTGAAAAAATGTATTCCTAAATCAATATTCCATATTAACTATAGTCTAGATCTAATACACAAAATTAAATTCTTCGTAATACCAAACAATTACGTGTTGGTATCCTTAGACGTTACTTCACTGTCTACTAATGTATTATGCGATTGGGTTCTAAGAAGCCTTGAAAAACGTGTTGATCACATTCGTCGTGCACCAAAAATTCCGCGAAATGCTATCATAGACTTAACAAAATTTATATGTAAAATTCATATTCTATCTTTAATAAAAAACTTTTTTAGACAGATATTTGGTACCCTGATAAGATCACTAATTTTTCTTTTTTTTTGCGGATTTAGTGCTAGACGACTGTGTTAGTGACTGTTGGAGGATTTTCAAAATATCCACAGTGCAAAACCACTTTTTTTTCTTATACGTAGACGATTCAATCACTTGTATAAAAGAAGAAAATATTGAGCTTGTTAGACAAATTTTATCAGTTATGACATAAATTTCAAATTTCCACATGACGTGAAAGTTAATAATCGAATTAATTTCTTAGATATGACAGTAATAAGACCATACAACAAAATCATCACAAATTGATATAAAAAAAAATCGTCTCCAAATAGACTCTCACCTTTTTAATTCTAATTATACCCAGAAACGAAAGAATAATATAATTAGTAATTTAATAGACAGAGCGATGAAACTCTCTAATTGTTTATTCCATACTGAGAATATAGAAATTGTAGGACAGATGCTGCTTGAGAATGGCTATCAAAGACACCTTATCATTAAACAGACTAAGAAAAGACTGTGCAAGACTAATAATAATGTTGTAGAGAAAATTCTAATACAATTGCGTTCAAATAACACTGTTAAAAGTTTACCATATTTTTCATAAAACTTTGACGAAATTAAACGTTTTTTAAAAGTTTTATATACAAGTAATGCCAAGAATTAACAATAAATCAAATCACATCATACAGTTTGGAAAAAATACTACAGATTTTTTGGATAATACTAATGTCGTATATGAAATTTCATGCAGCAACTGTCCAGCAAAATATACAGGTTAAACGAAGAGAGCGTTAAAGAAGAGAAAACGAGAACATCAAAACAACCACAAGCCGGAATCAATAGTTACTTTACACCAAATTCCTAACAGTCACACTTTTAAGTGGGATGATATCAGAATATTAGATAAAAAACGGAATTATAATAAACGTTTGATCTCTGAAATGTTATACATCACCTTCAATATTCATAATATAAATAAACAAGACGATCTATATAATTTTAGTCTCACTTTTTAAACTTTCTTTAAATCTGTACAGTTCTAGAGTCATGTATACGTTTCCTAGAATCTTACGTTTTCAAATAAGGTGGGTGAACTGAAAATTTTGGTCATCGCACTGCGAAATTTGTATGTGTTTATGTGTGTGTCTGGCTATACGAGTATAAGCAAGGTATATTGTAGGATACGCGCCTTTGCCAGTTTGACTTACGTGCGAGTTAAATACTCAATACGTCCAAATTTTCCTTCGCGGTTTTAAATAAGGTAATTCGTTTGATGCTTTGCATGCTATGTATTCTCTATGTACACTGGTCATTGTAATGATCTTCTTATTGTTAATTAAGCCTGAAGAGGCCAACATACCAGTCGATGAAACATCATTTAAATCTAGTTTTTTATTTGCCACAAAAGATCAACAAATCCAACTCATAAATTTGCAAATAGATCGTGATAAAGATTTTTACAAAAAAAATTTCCAAAGTCTAATGCAAAAGTATAAGATAAATCTGTACTTGACCTATAGCAATCTAAAAGCTTACGTATTCAAGCGATTTAATTGAAATTTAAAGCATGATATGTGGAAAATTTTTAGTCAGCAAGGAAACTGAAAGTAGATTTTTATTTTACAAGAATTGCTCAAATCATATAACAATTGAAAGCACCTAACCACTGGCATCTAATCAAACAATGTAATTGCAAATAATACTGTTTAAGTGTTACAAAAATTTAAACATGACAATATAAAATTAAAGCTCAAATTCAAAGTCGGTGATAAAGTGCGTGTAAGCCATGCGAGACAAGAGTTTGAGAAAGGCTATACCTGCAACAAGGCAACAGAGATTTTTACAACTATGCAAGTAGCAGCAACAAGAACACGACGTATTATCTTAAGGATTATCAAGATCAACTAATTTTCGATGGTTTTTGCGAGCAGGAACTACAGAAAACGAAGAATTCAGATGCTTACCTCGTAGAGAAGGTTCTTCGAAGACGTGGCAATAAAGTGCTCGTCAAGAAGTTGTGCTTCGATAATACCCACTACAGTTGGATTAAAGAAAATAAATTATAACAATAAATTTTTAAAGAAGTATACTTTAGGTCTAAGTAGATTTGAAATTTTTTTGGTAATTTATAAACTGTAATAAAAAATTATTAAATAAATAGTCGAGACGTAAAGATGAGCTTCTGATAATTTTTAAATTTATATTTACTAAGTGAGGCGTATAAAAATTTTGAACCGGTTCCATCATATGCAACAAACAATTTATACTTATTGGCTGCTTCCAAAAATATATTAAAGAACGTTCCAAAAATATATTAATGTTCGCTTGCTAAGATAGCTGAAGTGACTTTGTTTGACGAAAACATTTAGCATGCCTATCATTCGGCGATAACCTTTGGCCAAACCTAGTGTTTACCTTTATAATTTTAATTAGCATTTAATGGTGTTCATCACTATCTTTTTTAGACTTTTCATTGTCGGAAAGCCATTGTTGGTGATTTTACTGAGCGCTGCGAGATCAATCTGTAACAAATAAAATTTTTCATATGAGTAGCATATACATAGATCTGTCGTGTACGTCCTTACAAAATATAATACTAACCTTGTCTGTACCTGGACCGCTTACACGGAGATAAGGTAGGTGATTTAGACTCGTTGAATGCATCAAGTGGTTGATCACAGTCATTTTCGGACCATGGCTCGAAAAGAGAACTAGCTCTTCAGGAGGCGTTACTGTCTGATATTCAAGCTGCACCCTTCACTTTTGGCAGCTCCACTGCGGCGATCTCATCTCCAGTTTTCTTATCGACTCTCCTTAAGTTGGCTGCTTCTTCCCTTCATTTTTTATTGACTAGAGGTATCTTGAACTCATGAGCAGAATAATCTAATGTATTAACTTCATCCATATTCTAACGCATTTCATTATAAATATTAAGATTTTTTATCGCATATAAAAGACTATTTGTGTCTGTATATGAAAGTTAGCACTGGATTCTTAGCTCTTTCTTTGTAAAGTCATAATGAGTGCTGTAAATTAGTGTTTTGGCAGGTCTAATATACTTAGTCCAAAGTATGTGGGTTTTTAACTGCAGACGTCAGTGCGTAACAACTGTATGGAAATACGATTAAATAAGCAGGCCTAGAAGGACCGCGTTTAATATAGGATAAATACCTATGCTGCTAAGAAATTGAATCCTATTTTATCCACGGGGGGTTCGTCTCGAGCAGTACAGAAATACGAGGTCGATGCAAGTAATAAAGATATGCGCTACGCTTTTAACAACCGCATATATCCCGTCCTAATATTGCCAATAATCTACTCTCTCTTTCTCTCTCTCTCTTTCTGTCTTTCTCTCTCTTGACCGCCTTGACAACATCCTCTGCAATGAGATATCTGTAATAACCTTTGCAAGCTTCTCTTATTCACTCTCTTGCTCGCCTTGACAACACCCTCCGCGATTACTCGTCTACAGAAACCTTTGCCACCACCTCTTAGTACTTTAGGTGGCCCATCGCCCATATATTGCATAGTAATAGATAGTAATATAGCTGGTGCTAAATAGCATGCGATTTTATTCATAAAATTTCGTTGTTTAATGTTTTAGATATTGAAGCCTAAAAAAAAAGACATGACTTAAATCTTTTTTAATTGAGATCTGATTTCTAATTGTTTGAGCTGTTTTTTTTTTCATAAAAAATAATTTGGGAGTCATCGGGGAAAAAATTGCAAAGCTTGGATGCGTTTCGGAGAAGATTCTATTGTTAACATAGAAATACAAAAAAAAGTTAGCAATTGCCTTTTCTGGGAAACCAAGATTTTATCCAAGTTTTTGCAATGTTTTTCTTGATATCTTTCAGTGTATCTATTTAAGGGAGAGAATGAGCCCCAAAAACTAGAATGAGATGTCAATTAAAAGAGATTGGAGTAATGTATTGGATTTTTTTTCTAGCTTCGGTATCTAAAAAATTAGTCAACTAAAACGTGTGAAAAAAATCGCATCATATTCAGCACAAGCTATATTATAATCAGGTTAAGTGACACTTCTTATGTCTTTTAATCATCGCCTATAATTAAATATTTGAAATATGTGCTACATATGCGTGATGAGCCACCTCAAGTCCACAAAGCAAGCAATTTGCATCATTTGATACGCGTATTGATGAGAAGGGCGTACCAGGCATAGAATTACTCATGCCAAACGTTTTACCCGACGCGCTCATGCTTGCCCCAGACAAGTAAGCTAGCGGTAACGGTATTACATCAGAGAGAGCAAATGCATGTTCTTCATGCTTCGTAAAGTGAGGTGAGTGTCTCAAGTGCATTTAATCATGATTATGCAGCATTAGCTTGTATCAGTAGGGTCTTATATTAGCATGGGCTCGTAGCAGTGTACCCTGTCTACTAATAAGCGCTGTTTCTAAGTCGCCCAAGAACTGATTTCTACCGTTAAGAGGTTAGTCACTGTGGTTAAAGGTAACCCCAGTAAGTGTGATGTCCTTCACTACTGCGATCTAACTTGACTCAAGGAGTCAAGGATAGGCAATAAAGTCCATTACCTAGCTAGGCAGCAGGTTTTTTTCATCCCAGCCAAGGTGTAAGAGCCCTTGTTCCAAGTTACCTGCCTCCTTTATAGGCAAGTAGCAGATATTTTCTTACCACTTTCTCTGATATTCACTCCTTATCAAAAGTTTCAATGTAGGATCCCACGTAAGATAACACGTGGGGTCCTAAGGGGAAATCCACAAAAAGTATGCACACTTCAATTCGCTGACTCAACTTTGATCTTTATTCAACATTCTGCAAATCCATGAATGAAAAAATATAAATAGTTAAGTAACAATTCTTATTCTGGTAAATCTCGCATTTTTGCAATACTTATAGATATTTGTACTCTATGAAAAATGAGTACGATAGGAGTGAATTTCAAAATAAGAAAAAAATACTATTGGACCCGAGGCATTAACTGGGACTGCCAGATCAAGATGCGCGTAATATATGTACTGTGTAAGAATACAGACATACTACCCTATTTCATAGACATATGGGAATAGAGCACGGAAGTAATGCATAATAACGTATCACGTAGAAAAAGAAATTGCTGCACGCAGAAGCTCTCTTCATTTCGATCCAAGCAGATGCCTGTACATAAGAAGTTCAATCGAACACTTAACTTTTCGATTTAAGAAAAAAAGTTTCAAGGCACGCGTTTCTATACATTTCTCGTAGTAGAAAAAAAGTGCCTTTCATTAGTTAAGCAATATTTTTTTTTTCATATTAACAAATTATAAACAACGTAAAAGTTTTAGATTTTTATTCGGAATGATTAGTATCGTGTTTTTTTAATCATATTGAACATAAAATGTGTCCATACACTTTTCATAGGATGCTTCATTTTCGTGTAAGAAATTTCAGAACGTTCTGAACAAATCCATCTAAACCTCACGTAAAACGTAATTATGTGGCTTGTGAATATTTATAGGACTATGCCTTTTAAGCGCACCCACTAATAAGAAAAATCAAAATAGAATTCAAAGAATTTTTTTTAAGCTTTAATAAAAACTCAAAAAAAGCTTTTTGTCTTACTACCGTTCATAGCTATCTTTTCATTAATAAGTGATATGCATGATACAATTTGTACATTTTTAAATATATTTTATTATAAAAGTCGCATATTTCTTGGTACACAATTTCTAAAATGAGACTTTTGATAGCACATTTCTAAAAGTCTTAGTAGTTTTTAACGCCAAAAAAAGTAACTTCAAAAATAATTTATAACAGTTCCTCTGCTCGCTAACATCACTATTTTTTATGTTTATAAAATAAGTCATATTTATAATTATCATATGATTATATACGATTACTTTTCAGATAAGTAATTTGGCTCTTATACATTATAGAATCTTTTAATAGCCTTAATCTTTCATTTAAAAAATGATGATTATTATACATTTTAATCTTTTTTTATACATTCAGCACATTTAAATAATTTTTTCTTACTATGTTCTTTGTAAATCGAGATTTATCTGAAGTTTAATGTTGTAATGTTTTTATCTTTAAAACATTATTTTATTAATTTAAATTATAATAAATATAAGTATAAGATAAAAAATATTTTTAAAAACTTGTAGAGAAAAGATCACTTTAATGTAAATAATTTTAAGTCTAATAAATTTTTCATATTTCATCTACCAATTTTACAACATATCAAGTAGAAAAATTTTGATCATAATAACCAAACATTGTAATTCTCGTAGTCAAAATATTCTGTACAGTAGGGAGTTTCTTTATCTAGAAAAAAAATCATAATATTCCTAGAAATTATAAAAGTGTTTCGAAGAGAATAGTGGTATTTGTATAAAATGTAAATAGTGCTCAAAAAATGTACAAAGCATAAATGCATTCAATCGCGGAATTATTGTACTTATATAAGTATACAGATAATCTTATATTATTGTCGTAAAGATGTGATGAAATTCATTCAAAAGTCTGATCATCTTGAGTATGCTCGTCATAGCTTTTATAGTTGTCCTATTTGTATTCAAAGTATTGGTAATATTGAAAAAGAGCACGTGAGTTAACCCTCAAAAAGATACCATATTTGTTCTACATAAATGCACATTGTAATATGTGCTTGGTCGAATCTGATTATTTGTTATCTGGAATCACAATCCATCACGTCTGTGTATCTGTCTAAAGTCCTAGCCCAAGCATGGTTTTTTCAATGTTCTATTATTTTTGATGATGAAAATTGTTAAAAAAAAATATTTTTCAAACAGCATTAAAAAAAAATTAGAATACTTATAAACAAAAAAAGAATAAAATATGTTTAAATATTTTTTTTTTAATTCGAAGAATAAAGCTATTATAAGCTTCTTTAATAAATAAAATATACATTTATTATAATAATGAGAAATATTTAAGTTTTTTATAATCATTAAAATGATTTATTCATAAATATAAATAATTGGAAAATTGGCAAGCAGAGCGCGCTGGTAGGCGAATATACACATGAAATAAATATCTTTAAAAAATCGGACAGGTTGCGCAATGTAATTACACAGGTAGCAGAGTAACTAAAAATAGAAAAATCTATGAAGCTCAAAATCATTGCAAATCGAAAAAAATGATTCCAGAATAGATGAGCAATAAGTATGGATATATAGATCAATTCATAGAATACTAAAAAAATAAACGAGAGAGTAAAGATAGAATTAGAGACTAACGCAAAATGCTTGAATAGAATGATAAGAAATAAAATTAAACAAATGAAAGAAAGCAAAGAAAAGTAGCAGAAAGCAAAATTCAAATGAGCCTCGGAGAGCTATTAAAAAATTGACCCAGGTAAAAAAGAGGAATGGTAATATGGAAAGAGGCAGACAAGAAAGTTTTAAAATTTATCAAGAGACAGCAATTCTCTTTATAAGATTGCTTTGGTTATCTATATAATTACGCATGCATGTACATTAAAAAATAAAATTGTTTATTTATTATTTAGATGTGAGGATAAAAAAATGGATATATGGGGGTTGGCACGCGGAGCGCACAGGGGGTAAAGCCATACTAGTATTTATGTATCTACATCTGACTATATTGTATAGTGATTTTAGAAGGTCTGGCGATAAGACCCCCCACAACCCCTATTGCCCCCCACAATTTCAGGGGAAATTCGTCTGATTTTCCGCGAAGTAGACATTGACAAATAATACTTTTCCCTCCTCAGCGCCCCCCATCACCCACCTCACGTCTTTTCGGTACCCCCCACACATCCTTCTCCCTAATTATGGTGAAATTCGTTATATTTTTTCGTTATTTCTTTGGGATCCAAATTTCTACTCCCTTTACAACCCCCCCCCCCCCCACATATTTAAGAATTGTCTCCATCACAACCTCCCCGCCAACAACGCCCCGAATAATAAAATGAAATTTCTTGTAACCCTTCGTTATTACAAATATCTCCCCCCACAGCCCCTCCACCGACCCTTACATCTACCAATTTAGTCAAGTCAAAATTAAGATCTCCCCTTATTGCCCCTCCTTTATTTTTCGAGAAAAGCCCCCCTACGAACCCCCCCTAACCGACCCCTTACATAATAGGACTAAATTTATCATATTTCTCCGTCATTTTAGTCACGTAAGAATTCATATATCCTCTTTTACAAGTCCTCCACCGACCCCATACACTTACTATATTATATAGTGATTTTTGTGGGTCCGACAATAAGACCTCTTCATAAACCTCCTCCTTCTGCCCCCCCCCCACCCTTCCTTTTACTTGTTTAGTTAAAGTAAAGATCCGTTTGATTTTCCCGTGAATTTGACATTTAGTTAAGTTTTAGTTTTTTATATTTCTCTTCATTTCAAAGTATTTACAAGACCACAGTCTTATCTCCTCCTCCTTCTACAGGACCACATAATCTTACGTTTAGTTCATTAGAACCATTGCTAAACAATTTTAAACTTCTTTTATATGTCTTATTCTAACATGATAAAACATGTTTTTATCTTAATTATCTGCTTAACAATTTTTTTCATTATTCCTCATGTATCAAATGTTAAGCAAATTTTCACACCACCTATGAGGTATTGCTATAGCACGTTAGTTTTTTTTTCAGATTTCCAATAAGTTTATACATTACATTACTTAATAAATATAATTTACGACGTGATGAAATTGTACCCATGGAATATAAAATTAATAAACAATAATTATATCTAATCCATGCTTCTCGCCGTTAGCCCTACTTCTCACAAGAAGAGAGAAATCCCCAATCCCTTCTTCCTGAAATATATTCAAATAATTAAGTAAAGTTTACCTTTCTGTCTTCGATTTTTCCAAGCAGTAAGTATACTGAAAAAAAAATTTTTTACATGAACAATTATGGAAGTAATCTTACATTGCAGTGATAATAATAATTTTGAAACTTGTATATCAAATTATGAGAGCATGAAATTGAAGGGTAATGAAGATTTATTTCCGGTATTTAAAGTTATTTGTGGAATAAATACTTTTTCTCCTATTTTGTCACAAGTGATAATTTGAGCTTCGATGCTATATTTAAATAATTGTGTTATATGTAATCTTGTCCCATTGCATAGATCGTTAGCAATACTTAGATTTCTGATCAGCATCACGATTGCTCCAATTTCTAGACTCAGTTCATGAGGAGGCAAACCATTACGAATATTATTTGAAACTTCAACTGGAAAATTAATGCAAAAGTCGTCATAAGATTTATCAACCCCTTTTTAAGTTGCATGATCTATGCTATAATTAGTTATTATTTAATGTTTATTTATTAATGTGACTGTAAGACCGATATAAATATTTGTCTTGTTTCAACATTTACAGTCGACAAAAGTATTATTGGTGTTTAAATCATCAGTTTTCAATGTTTTATGAATTCTAAATAATTTCATCTTCCCTTCTCCGATTTTCAACAATAGTTTAGAGAATCCTAGGCCATAACAACGAATAATAATATTTAATTTTATTATATAAAAGTATGGCGAACGAAAAGATGATTTTATACTTCCGAATACGATCATACTTCTACTACTGTTTTTCAAAACCGGTAGAATTTGACGAAAATCTCTACCTAAGATTATTAGTTTGTTTTGAAAATATATCTTTGTACTACATAAATCACGCAAAGTTCTGTCGACTATTTATACTGCTTTTTTTGGAGTCATTAAAGCCTTATCCAAAATTATTAAATATACTTCTCTCAATTTTTTTCTGTCAGATTTCCATTCAAAAAATAGAAATTCAACATTATTTAAATTCAAAACTAAACGGAATGTTCTGTGACTTGTTATTCCTTTAGAAAGTAATATCATTGCGATGTAAGTCCACGCCATCTATAAAATGTTTCTACCTAGAGAGAAATTAAGTGATAAATTAATGTTTTGTACAGGAATGTTTTTTCTAAACCATTAATTAAGAATATTCTATTTTTTTCCCCATATCGTTTTAAAAATTTTCATTTGATCTTATCTAATTTATTATACATATTGTTGAACATTCCTGTGTAAAGTTCTAATTCCTCAGTATTATAACTTTTCTCTGATTAAATATATATAGGATTTGGTAAACTAACCGATTCACAAGATTTATATTCTGACTCAAAAATTTGATTAATGTGTACAAGAGCACCATCATGAGTAATATGAATAAAATCTTAACTGAAATGATTTTTATACTTTTCCCAAATTTTATCACCTAATACATTTTCTGAAATTGGACACCCAGCAAAAATTGCCGTAATTATGAAGGTAACATAACCATACTAGCTCCTTGAAATATATCATCAATTTGTGAATCATAATTAATTGACCCCATGGCAATTGCTATATCTTTGAAAATTTTATACCAAACTCTATTGTATGTTTTGGATTCATCTAACGATTTTGCTCCTGTGAATTTATTTAATATCAATTAAAAAAAATCTTTTATTATCCTTAGGAGATCCCATGTTTTATCTATCGATTGAAGTATTTTTTTTTACATTTCTTCTTTTCACCTGAACTTTTAGTTGATTATTGAACATATAGTATTCGGGAAAAATAATATATTGTACAAACTTTGCAAAATTATCAATTTTGATTAATTGAAACCAAGATGTAAGCGGTGCCTGCCTATTTTTAATTTTATCTCCAAACTTATTTCTATCAATAACCAATTTTTGTTTGTTTTCAAGATGAACTGGTAAATTTACTACTTGATGACTACGTCCACAAATCGAAGATTTCTGCAATCTTCATGCTGCCTCCATCCCGCTTAAGTATCTAGCATCTACGTTATTTTTAATTTTATAGAATATTTCCTCTTCATTGTCATTAATTACTTTTATTTTAATATATGTTCTATTAGTTTCCTTAAGTATGTAATCATAAATGTATTTTATACTTTGTATTGAAGCACATCTCTTAACATTTATGAGACAATTGTATTTCATCAACAAAAGTTTATAATACGGTACGACGATTGAATTGTACATTAGCATTTAAAAATCATTTTTGTATCTTTAAAAGTAATTTTTAAAGACATTATTCTCTCTTTTGTATTTCGGATAACCATTTTTTTTGAACGTCGCTAGCAGGAAAACGTTCTGGAAAATTTTCAATACATTTTTAACTACTATTGTTCAATTATGGACTTTCTTAAGTATAAGGACCATAAAGCATATCTTAATCACCAGTTTTGTAAGATTTTAATCATTTAGCTTTAGTTCAGCACATATAAATTTATCTATATCTTCAGGTCTCAATATCTTATCATCAGGATGTAACGTGATTAAAATATTTGCATGTGGTCGGCCACGTTTTTAAAATTTAATTGTGTGAACATAAGCTAATACTTTGCTAAAAATATTTTTGTGCGTTATATCATCTAAAACTGATTGTACTTTTGTGTCAAACAGTAGAACTGTTACGTTAAGTATATTATTTGGCATAGTTTTCTTGAGAAAATTCTTTAATACTGATTTTAATTCTTTCCATTTAGGATTACACGTTACTGCTATAAACATATCTGGTCTACCGTATTTTTTCATAATTGCCATTGCAACTCGATACTGTTGTTGCATATATCTCGGTCTCCCTATGTATGTTGACGGTAATCTCAAAAGATTTCCAATCTTTACTTTGTCTTTTAAATTTTTTGCTATATTTGATGAACTATTCTTCATTAAGTCCAATGAACCGTCATTGCATTAAATTCTCAATTGTTTTTGATTGTTTCCTAAATAATTAAGTTTTTTTTGTTTTATCATAATATATGAAAGCAAAAAAAATTGTTCAGTTATTCTTCCCCCAAACAACAGTGGACTAAAATTTTTCACATTAGGTCGATAGGACAACCTGCTTGAATAATCCTGCAACATTGGTAGTTTTCTATTATGATTACACAGTGTTTTAAATTATTAGTACTCCATCCTAGATCCACCAATGGGAACGTTGTTCGAAAAACCATTGGATCAACAAGATGAGATGATTTATTTAAATATGTTTCTTTTACATGATTTTTGGGTAAATCTTTAGGTAAACACAGAAATCAAAATTTTTCTAGTAATTCTGAGTCAGAAAAATTATTGCGCCACATTCTGCTGTTAAATGTTTGTTGTATGTATGTTTTTAATAGCCATTCTTTCTTAAAAAAATCGTTTTATAGTTAGGTAGTCTCTCTACATTGGCAAGTTGATGTAAATGCTTATAACTTTTGTCTATGGGATTTTTTATCATGATACAGGTCCAAGTTTTTATTTGTTCTTAAGTCAAATTATCATTTCTACTTCAAACACGTCATTGTTCTATTCCTGATAAATCATCGTATATGTACAATTGACCATGTTTTGTTACTTGGTTTCAATCCAATTTTAAAGTATTTGAAATATCATGACAAATTTGTCCTTGAATTTTTATGTTATATATAAATATTCCCGTTTCTTCCATTTCATTTCTAATAAGAGATGAAAAACTAAAAAGATTATTGTGATATCTGATAAATATTATAAAATGCTTATTATTTAAAAGGAGATGTCTTAATTTTTTGTCATGTTTACTCAAAGGACTTAAACAGATTTTTTCAACTGATTTAACAGGTGGACGTATTTCTTTCTTCTTTCCAAAACATCGCAGAAAAAATCTTGCATTCACAATCCATTTCACTATAACAAAGAGGTTCTACAATAAACCTATCATTGTGTATCGTATTTATCTGAATTGGGTTCTTATTGTTATGTTTTTGATAACCTGAATGAGATTTATCAATCTCGTATATTTTTTTTTTTTTCGTAAGTATTTGATGACAAATTTTTTAATAGTTTTCTAATTTTTGAATTCTTGAATATTGAGATATCATACTCATCAGAGTCTAAATCTTCGAAGAATTATATACTTAACTGCAGATCACTTGAATAATTTCCAGACTATAAGGCGTTATTGAGAACATCTATCTCGACTGATATGAATGTGGTAAACATTTCAACAAAACTTTAGATCTCAACTGCGGTTCCAAAATTTCCATTCCAAGACAATAAATTCGTGTATTATTAGGGTTTTTACTACACTTCAAATACAAATTTCAATGAATAAAGTTTTTGTAAAAGTTTTATTTATTAACAACATTGTTTACTATCATCGATCCAACGTTCATGTGATAATAATCATTGCTATACAAAAATATAGAAAAATTTTAAGCAGTCCATTCTCATCTGTTATCCTATTAATTTTCTCTGAATTTGCTTTAAATATTTTAACAGGGAATAGTTTGGGATTTAAATCTTGCTCATTATTTTTTCATAGACTATTTTACAAGTTTTTTATTTAATTTTTCTTTGATGTCAGAATTTTGATAGTCTACAATATCATAATAACCTAAATCATGGTTTCCTGTAACACATAAAATCAATTTTAAATGACTTTCTGAATGATCAGAAATATATTTTAATCCTTAGGTACTCAAAAATACTGTTTCAAAAGTATCAACTAGTTCTGTAAACCTTACAATTTCTATTCCTGTCACATGGGTACCACTTTTTCACGTAACATCAAAATAATCAATTCTTATCGTAACATTTTTGTAATACTTATTTCCAACAATAAATAGGGCATAATTCTGCCAATTATCTGTAATATTATGAATAATTCGTAGACAGCATCTCATATAAAAATTTTCATCACCATACAAGACATAAGAAAAGGTTTTAAACAAACAATTTTCATCTCCTCTTACTTCAATCATGTTAATGTACAAAATTATTACAAAAATTTTTATGAAGAAACTATATCTAGATATTCATGTTCCATGCTTTTTTAATAAAAACGACTATAATTATATACCTGAGAATTTGAAAAAGCAGTCACGGAAATCTGTAAAAAAAATTTTATTAAAAGAATAGTCCGTAGCATTATTTCATGTTAAAAATTCCTGGTATTTGAAACGTAAAATATCGATAATTTTTTCAATTATTGTGTTCAGACAATAACACTATCCTAACGTTAACAACGTAGTAAATACGCATCCCTTGTTAATAAAGAAGTAAGGAAATTAATCTATTTTGCCAAAAAAATTACCCTTTTCCAACGTCATTTGTGTTGGTAGCTCTAAGAGGTAACAAAAATACATAGACAACAGCATAATTAACGACCTTATGAAAAGAGGAAGAACATAGTACCAGAAGTACAGTCATATTTCTCGTCAGTCTAATCACTAACAGTAGTAATTACCTTGGTTTTAGTTAAGAACAATTCATATTTTTTTGGAGCAAGCGTGTAAATTTTTAGATACAAAAGTACAAAAAACAAGATTCACTGTAAACAGAATAGTTACTGCAATATAGCAAACTATAATTAGCATACTCATTAGCAAGCAAAATAGAGCATTTATCAAGATTCATATTATTCATGACTATTGCAATTGAGGGTGCCACCAACAATAGCACTAGGCCCATCTACACAGCATGGCGTCAACTGAATTATTCAATGTGTACATATACAAATACATGTAATTGAGACTGCCTACACAACTTGTTCTTTAACAATAAAAACAGTACTTTCCAAAATACAAACATTTTCGCACACATCCACACTTTAACATGACACTTACATCATCTTGTTTTTTTCATTTTCCCCATTTTTAAGCCAAAAATTGTAAGTATTCATACTAAAAAATTCAAATAAATTCTACTAGCAGTTTGTGTATCAATATAATTTTATCTGATACTTTCATAAAGTTACATTTTAAACAGGCATTTTCTCATAACCTAATATTTAAACAACAGTGTTGTGAAATGATCTGAAATGTCGTGTCATACATTCTGATGGCATTACGAACATAATGTCAAAATTTCAGGAAAGTCCATCATAAAACGCTATGTATGATAAACGACCTCAATATTACCCTGAAAATGATGAATTATTTTTATAGATTAACTTTTCTTTTGAAGTACGTATTTCGCCCTTTGACTTAGAGAAAAGAAGCAGATCTCAAAAATAACATTAGATTCAAGAAACAGATTTTTTCAATATATAAGATGTAAAAGAATAATTTCAAATAGGCGGCATTTTATTCGTCACAAAAAGAAACCTGAAAATAGTAAAATAAAATATTGTGGTTTTTGTAAAACATTATTTAAAAGACAAACCTATCTCAGTGTATTTTATTACATGAAAAAAATGTAAAAAAGCCTTGTTGTAAATGTAGAAAGTATTTTTCTTGAAATCATTCTTTAAAGAGACATTACCGTAAAGTACATAAAAATAGTAAGTATTGCTCAAATAATGAAACTGAATAAATCCTACAATCAAGTCCATTAAGAATAATAATTTAATTCAGAAAATTCCTTATCTCAAAATTAAAAGAAAAAGCAAGAAGTCATTTATAAATATTCAAGAGATTTTGTAATTATTAAAGAATAAAAGAGATTTAATTTCAACATGTCAATGAAATCTATTATTTTATTATACGTCACCTATAATATTTTTGTATCAAGCCGGTATCTTAATTACAGGCCTGGATTTAAGATTTATTTATACTGTAAGACGCATTAAAAAATGTCTGTCTGTTCAGTTCAGGTGCATTTAAATCATTCGTAAGTGTCACTTCCTGTTAATATGTTTGATAGATCACTCTTTTTAGTTATCTCCTGAAAACACATTGTGTTTTAGTATATTGAAATTATGATCGTTATTAGAAGTACAACTGGTGAAAATTAGGCAGAACATCAGGGTAGGACGATAGGGGGTTGGCACGCTGAGTGTGCATGGGAGCAAACTTTTATGTTTTGAATTGATTAGATATCTATACTGTGGACAAAATCTGTAGATGATCAATAAAAATTTTTTCATAAAATTTTGTTTCCATGAAAAATTTTTTTTGTAGATAATTACATTACGATCCTCTAATCTAATAAAATGTTGATCATTCAAAAATACAACAGCGTGATGAATGATACTGTGTTATTTTTCGTAATCTGTCGGCTAAATTCTCTGATAGGAAAAATTATTTTACGATGATTTCTTTTATCCAATTTCCAACAAAAAGTAATGGATAATTGGTCCCATCATTATTTTAAATTTAGCAAAGCCATTACAAGCTTAATAGAAAACTCACTACATAATCAGCAATAAAATATTACAATATTTGCTAGAAATAAATAGAATAAATATTTTCAAATGTGATTTTACACAGCCGTTAGCATTTTACTTTTTTTATTATATTTTGAAGATTCTTCAGAGTTTTTTATAATTTTTTTGTAAACAAAAAAAAAAGATATTCTAATCAAATCTTGGTAGAAAAGAAGTATACAAATCAGCCCTGTTCAATTAAATTCAGTTAAGGAAGTCCTGAAATACAGCTGAATACACACATACACTGACTCACACACTTTACACATACTGAAACACATACACACACACACACACACACACACACACACACACACATATATATATATATATATATATATATATATATACATATATACATATAAGCATAAAAATGGAATATAATGATTATTTATTCTGTACTTTAAAAAATGTTTTTACGACATTATTTCTCGATATGTTGATTTCGTCCGCAACAAAGTTTCCGTTATCGGGTTATAATCTCTGTTTTGTCAAAATCGTAGAATGTAAGCCAGAGAAATACCTGACTGTATCTATGCTCATTTATAAACACACACAAAAGGTAATAAGGTTCGATTTTTTTCCCTTAGGATTATATTTTTGTTGGAAATTTTATCATTAATAAGGTATTTAAATTCGCTCAAATAAGCTATTCTAAAACAACTTTTAATACTCAAAAAATTAATCATTCCGGAAAAACCGATACATACGATTAGTTCTATAGTTCTGAAAACAGCTACTGTAAGGCTTACAATCTACTTTTGACTGCTCGAATCATAAGTCGGTTGTAGAAGTCTGATAACAAGGTTAGATCTTTTAACGAAAAAATTTATCGAAACTTTTTAAGAATTGTAGGATGTATAAGAGGGTCTGATAAAATGGTCGGATCTTTCAACATTCCTACTTAGTGGTAGCTATTTGTCTTGTTCATAATCAGTTTCCTTAAATCAAGGCTTGTAAAATACTGAGCCAGTATCACCTGTCTGTAAAGAAGAGGAGGAGGGCAAAACTGTATGCGGCAGTCATTCTTTTTTATCTGCTAATAAGCGTACTTCTTTATATTTTAAAATAGAAATCGTGTAAGGAACATCAATTCAACTCTAGTAGCATGAAATTTAAATACTACCAATTAAATTTTAAGGTAAATCTCAAGATCAATAAATACAAAATTACATTGTAATTAATCATTGTTTACTCCTTTTTTGTAGCTCCAAGTTTGTTGAGAGACTACTATGGATTTATCTTAGTAATATGATTACAAATAATATTAAATTATAAAGGTATAAATTAAATGACAGCATACCAGATTTATGAGTAGGTA
This sequence comes from Copidosoma aretas, assembly GCA_030522625.1. Classification (NCBI taxonomy): domain Eukaryota; kingdom Metazoa; phylum Arthropoda; class Insecta; order Hymenoptera; family Encyrtidae; genus Copidosoma; species Copidosoma aretas. Next base: position 15,224 of record JAPYYV010001352.1, on the reverse strand, counting down.
AACTTTATAGCAATCCTGTCGGCACCTTTTTCCTATAGCATGATTCGGCTATTTATTAATAGCCCTTTTTAGAAACACTGTGTACATATATAGATGTAGCATTCAAAGAATATACACTTATTGGAAGTAAACCTATGCGTACAGCGTACCAGTAAGTATATTATTACAACATCTACAATATTATTATCAAAATCTAACAGTACATACATTATTTAGCAGCGTTATTAGATGTTAGCTACGCCAGCCGTGTCTTTACTCATATTTATAATGCAACGATCCTGATAGGATATATTATATAAGAAACATGAATACAGTTAAGTGAGTCTACAGTCAGTTTTTAGAGTTGATGTACACGAAAAAAACGTGGTGTGTGGGGGTACTAGACAAGGAGAATTCAGTCAGTAAAAATAAAAAAGAAAGTCTACGATTTTAAGAACCAGCTTTTTATTTGTTCGAGGTACATGCATTTATTTATAACTGATAAAGTATTAATCAATACATTAAATGAAATTTATTGAGGCACCTTATTAATGTCTATGTCGTAATGACACTTTGTAAAATTTTTATAAAGGTCACTGATTCTATCTACGTTTCTTACTCTCTGTACATGCAATTTTGCTAATTTTATACCTTTTTTTTTACTTTTTGAGAGTCAATTACTGTTAAGTAAGAGAACTAAAGCAAAACATGTCTTTGTAGTAACATTAAATATAAAGAAGATGATATTCATTCTTATAAATACGCTCATTCACACTGTTGCCATACTTTGTCCAGTCAGCGCAAAGTGTGGCCAGCTTTGTGCGGCCAAAGGTCTATAATAAAACTTTTTAGATAGATGTTCTTTGTTATCAGGTTGGCTAAAGAAGTCTCGTGCGGGATGAAAATTTTTCGCAGTAGAATCTCTTGCCTTAAAACCCCTTATTAATTTGTGTCTAAATATGTCCTCTACGGTACTAGGTGTCGGGAAGATAGGCTAATGGACTTTTCCATCAAACATGTCTAAAAGTTTTCATTTTCAAGAAAACGTATCGCAATAAAATCGATTTAACATCTGCAGGTGAGTAAAATGAGTAAAAAAATATTTGTCTATTAATTCTTGAATAGTTCATTGTTTGACAGAGATATGTTCGCATAATTTATCGTTAAAAAGAAAATTTATGTGTTTGAGTAAAAACTCTTTTTCTTAGTAGTTTTTGCTTCAAAAGCAATTAAAAATTGTCGATCAAAACAACGTGTACCTAATAAAATAAAATTCAGCTGCCGGTAGCTGCCCATTAAGTTTTGTAGTGCATTTATTCACAAACCAATGGACAAGTTGGACAAGCATACACCTAGAGCTGTCTAATAGAACTGTGATATACGTGTGTTTGTGTTAACAATGTTCTGCATAATAAAATGATGCACTAGTTCTAGCAATGTGCATCTTAGTAAATTTGTATACATATTTTATTTGAGATATGTGGGTTAAGTGAGGGAACAACTTATTATTTTAAATATTGTGATCTCTACAGAATCTCATCAGTGGTAGATAAGTATGGAATGAATGACCATCTAAGTAAATCACCTTAGGAAACTTAAGCTCATTTACAATCATCCAAGGATAAAATGTATTTGTTACCTATTCATAAAAAGTCTCAGTCGTCTGACACCACTTTCAGAGTTTCCCAAGCCCTAATCATCTGGACAATTTATCAAGACTTTCTCTAGAACAGCACCTTTATATTTGTACATTACCATAGGAGGGGCACGAGTGCCCTCAGCGTTGTACATGGTGGAAATGTTTTACTTTCTCGTCACCATAAACTTGCTTATACACTTTTTTCGATCCAACTGTGGTAATGACTTTTTGGCCTTTGGACACAACTCTACACTTGTCTCATTGCGATTATTGACTTAAGAAGGTTTTAAGGTGAGCAAGATGTTACTTTCCAAAAACGACTGGACTCCTAAAAACTATCTCTCATATGGACTTTAGCTACTTGTACCCATGCCATAATTCAATTTTGTGCCATCCTTATTGTAAGTTTAAAAAAACCTTTTGTTAACTGTTGTCCAGATTTTCCATCGGTAAACTTAGTCTTCATATTTTATGATTTTACTTACTCTTGCACACAATCTAAAAGCTCTTCTTTGTTTACAGAGTTTGCTCTCTCAGCCTTCAAGCATACGATTATGTAAGTATGTAAAATGAAATCCGGCTATTTACGATCCTTTAAGAAATTTTGGAACAAATTAAATATTCATTTTTTTTAAGTTTCAAATTCCATTTTTCGTGAATTATTCAGCAGATCAAGTCAAGTTTATGACTTTCACTTTAACATAACGTAAATTATGTTTTGATGAATGTATAGTATTTGTCAGTGAGTCAGCAGTTTGTACTATGACTATATAGTTGTCTGTCAAGCATGGCTGGCCTAATGTAAGCGTCTTTATTTGCTTGTCATCTACGCATTTCTTGCTCTACCACTCTAAAAGTTTGTGCAAGTAAGGTCCGAGTGATACTCTTTTAATTCATGTAAATTTAATTTTTTTAAACTCTGACGAATTTTCAAGAGACTACAAAAAAAAGCATATGTCAACCAAAAAAAGCTTTTTTAGAAAAAAAAAAGCACTATCATAAACAGCAGAACAAAATCTATCGATTTTAATTTTTTTTGTAGATTTTTACCAGTCCATACGAGCGAGCTAAACACAGTGTACTTGAGCGAATTTAGGAATTAAAAAGGAAAGATCAAGAGGAAAAATAGATTAAGATTTACAAAAATCATGTAGGGTTTAAATGCCAACATACCAGGGTATATATTCCAAAAGGATGCAGGAAGAGATAGCCCAGAAATAGGCATAAGAAAGAGGAAATGGATCTACTTTTTGCAAAGAAGATATAATATACGAGAAAGCAGATTATTGGAGGACGATAGGATTTATAAAAAGAGCCACGCAGGAAAATAAACTTGATGAAATCAAAGATGATTATACCAAGAAAAGAAAGACTTTTGTCAATCAGAAAATACAGGAAAACCACATGGTACTTGACAATTTTATCATCCGTAAAATCTAAAAAAAAAGTTAAAAGCAGAGAGAAAAAAAAAGCAAAAAGAAAAAGTTATAGGTAAGTTTAGAAGTATGTTAGTCATATACTGTAGAATCTGAAAAAAAAATACGTAAAGCAAATATTGCTATGTAAAAAGGAAAAAAAAACAACAACTGAGCTAATAATATCGGTCAGAAATGTAGGGTTTAAAGACATTGGAGAGATATGCAGGCGGAAGATGATTGATGTGAAAATATAAGATATTTATGTAGGTCAATAACTTACAACAGTGAAGATTAATATTTTAGTAATATGTTATGCGTTATAAATTATAATATAATGTATAAGTGAAATCAAAATTCAAACATAATGTTGTATGCTTAATCAATTTCATCATTAACTCTATTGAAAATGATATTACTACTAATATGAGAGAATACGAATTACTAATATTTATAAAACAAAAAAAAGGAATCAAAGAAGTATATAAAAATCTATATAGGAAATTAAAAAAAAAAAAATAATACAAAATTCACTTTAGAGAGACAAATCAATGCGTATAAAAAAAAAAAAAAATCTTTAGCATATCTGTAGAATACACGAAAACTATATATAAAAAATCTGAGGTAAGGGTGCTTGTAATCTCTAAGGTTTTATGTTTCAGTCTTAATTTTTAAATTGACAAGATTTTTTCCGTAAAATACGATGAAAGTATTACGAACAATTTTAAGGTTAGTTTAACCTCATTTTCACAAGTTCTAAGTTTTGAGATCGATTTTTCAAACAGTATTAGACTTTTTTCATTAATTTATCTTTTCTCCTTTCATCTTAGCTTATTATTTGCATTATCAAATCACTTTTGGTTTATAGTAGGCGAGTGTAAGATGTTTGCGCTTTAGTGCGCTAGATGTTAAAAACAAAGTTTCCACGTTATATCTTGTTTTACATGACAAAAAATATGTGTAAAAAGTGTTTTATGATATACAGTAAGACGCGTAATACGATGTTAGTGTAAAAATAAGTGCATTTCAAATGGTAGACCCAATAGGGCGGCCAATATTTTTCAAATAAATGAATTTCGCAGATAGAAAAATATTACTATGATCCACGTAAAATTTTGAATCAAGCATGTCTCCTGCCAAATTTTTGTAAATTGAGTCATTTTCGAGAAAAAAATCCGTTAATATTTGGGAATCTTTGACTCGACAGATTTCGATAATAGTAGGTAATGTGATTAAGAATTTTTATTCAGTATAATATGTAGTTGCCTCTTAGTTGCTCGAGCCACTGATTACAAATCTAGTATTAGATTGATACAATTTAAAATGGCAAATCCATTGTGGCAGCTAGAATTTGCGAAATAGAAAAATTTTACGAATACAAAAAGTTAGTCGTAATCTTAATTGAATCATAAGTCACATTTTAAAAAAAAGTTAGTGTACGTTTTTTTTCGTTGTGTTTACATTATGTTGAGTGGCTCCTGATTAATTGCTTTTTTATATGGTTGGTCACCAGTTCACGAGCTCTCTTTGGTCGAATGGACTAGTGAACTTCGAAGAAGTGAGAGGAAAAAGCTATCAGACTTGTATATCTATATGACTGATTTTGCGTTATCTTGTCTAGATCGTGTACTGCGTTGGTACTCGAATTCCAAAACAAAATTTAATCATACAAGGCACCAAATCTACGTAAAATTTTGTGTTCTAGCTAATGGAAACGTCAAAACGTGTAATAGAATAAGTTTTTATTCAAATATTGAGGGGGAAAGGATCGAAACTTCTTACCGTCCCCCTGTCACAAACTTCACTTTCCAAGTTTCGACCCCTGAGATACTTACGTATACGTCACGGGCCCTAACTAAACATGTGCGTCGAAACATCCATGCTTATTCTACGAGTTGACACTGATATCAAAGCCACACTCAGTCATGAAGTTATTCAACGAAGCGCATGCATTTTGTAACGAGTTTTCGTCTCGATACTTCATCATTGGCTCAGAGACAAAGGAAAAAATATTTTTGATTCTATCAAACGGTAGACTGTCGTACTGCACACCGAAGATAAACAAACGCAAATGACAGAGTCCATATTCACTAAACGTTTAGTCAGCGGTGAGCGTTTGTAACCTAAACTTATTCGATTACTTTAAGTTTCTGTCTTTTTTGTCCACCTTCGTTCCGCAACGAGTGTAGATGGTACGGGTTGTGCATTTTGTGTAAGCATTTATTGGTAAAAAAAAAGTAGGCACGAGAATGAAATTAAAACTGTGTTTTAAAGCTGTACGAGATGTTTAAAGTCGAAATGTCCTCTCCGTCCCCTGTCCTGTCCGTCCCCCTTCCGTCCACTTAATTCTCATCTTGTCTCCCATGTCGCTGACGTGCATCGGATCAGCACAAAATTTTTTTTCAGCTCTTCTGGGCTAAAATATTAGACATGTGTCTAGGCGATTGATCAAATTGGCCTTTAGTTACTAAGTACATCGGTAAACGACGGTTCTACTTTTAACGCTAGTAGCAAAGTAGTGCACAATATTAGGTGGTCTCAACTTGACTTAAATAAAAGCTTAAGTGGAACTCTATCAATAAAAACAAAAGTTTGTTGAAGTTCGTGCATTTGATCAAAAGTTATAGCAGTTTCAAGACAAAGAACGGATTTTCGTGAAATATTCATGAAATCTCATTTTCAACGATTTTCGTGTCTCTTCTTTAAACAGCTTTAACTTTCGAACTATGTTTTTTATTTAAGCTATGTATGAAAACTTCAACCTCAAATGCAGCTTACCTAGACGTTCCAAAGGTGGACTTGTTTTTTCTAAACTTGACTAAATTTCCCTATCGTAAAATATCGTGTATCTATTCAACGAAAAAATTTGTAGTAAAATTGCTTTAGATATTTGTTGAGGATTGTATCAGCAATAGAAATACCGTAAAAAAAAATTGTTTAACCAACTTGAGTATCAACAAATTTTGACGTTGATATGAGAAAGTTAGGGCGGAATCAGTCATAAATATGCTGTAGTCATAAATGTCGCACGCTAGCCTGTGTTAATCTTATGGGATGAGGCAACCAGTCGGCAGCCGTTCAATGATTGTCCGCTCACGTCCTCGAAGCTGGTAAATTTCTAGTGAGAAAGAATAAGATACGCGACAGCATACCAGTGTTGGAAAAATCAATAGAATTTTGTACAGAAGATTACAGGGTGTGCTAGTAAAATTCTACCTATTTGCCCAATAGTGCAGTACACCTTATACTTTTATTACACCATGAGTATGTCTATGCGCTAAGATGTGCCGCAACTGTATAAAACTTGGCACTGCAGTACCGTCCCATAAAACACTATGATGACTGATATCTGAGAGACACCGTATGGATGGGAAAGTGATAACTCGCGTCCATCGCCACGATATCAATTCGACAGCTGATATCTTTTTGAAAACTGATAACTATAAAACATGCTGGCACTGGACATGTGTTGACATTTTCCCTTCTATACGTTATCAATATTCTCAGTGTTTTGTAGGGTACATTTTATACACATTCTGCTTCCTGGGGTTCGATTGCCTCCTTCGATATCGCGATCGAGTTCGAGTTTTGACTGTCACTTTCCGTATACGGGGGAAAGTATAATACATTTTTGTCACTTTTTTGTGCACATCTCAGATAAAGTGACAGTGAAAACTTGAAACGATCGCGATATCAAGCGACGCGATGGAACCTCTGGACTACCCTTTCTCTTACTCACATCGAGCTCAATTGAATAAGCCTATTTTCTAGTTCTGTACAATGGCGTGTAACAAACGCAGCTTTATTATAGTATATGAAAACTACAGTTATATATTTTTGTTACCAGTTTATCATGCTTGATATAACATTGTAGTAAACATTACGGTTATCCAATCTTCATCGTTCTAAAATAATTAGAAAAATTGTTGATTTATACGTCCGATTATAATAAACATTTTCTTGTACAAGATTACGTTTTAATATAAGTGTCTAAGACTTCCCTTTCTCTATTAACCATGTCTACTGATATATATCCACGATTTAACAGATGTGCCACTCCATTTTAATTGTATAACTATTGTAAACGAGAGGGGTTAAGAAAAGCATCATTGAATGCCAAATAAATTTTTCCATACTTAAACAGTTCGTATGATTGATGCAATGGCTGCAGGAAAAGAATTGCTAAATTACAAAAAATACCCCAACAAACACAATAATCATTTTGAAAGTGAACCAAAAGGTATTTAAATAATTCTTATTCATTTCTATTATTTAGGAGTCTTTAAAAAAGTTTGTAATAAAACCTAAATTTATAACGATCCTAAGTGTTTTCTGTTAAAATCTAAACATTGTAGGAACTTAGAAATTAGTAAAAAATGTAGATTGAATATTATGATAAATTTCACATGACTAAATAATATTTGGGAAATAGATGAAGTTAGTGCTCACTTAGGTCACTAATAAATATTTAGACAAAAATGTATATGTCATCACTAGCTACTTTAGTTTATTGCACGTATTTTATAAATTGTTTGTACTATTAAGTTAGATGCAAGTACCTCAGCAACTGGTGGAAAATATATACTGATACAGTCAGTGATTTTGCTGCGAGTATGATTAATTGACCAGAAAAAACATTAGAAGCTGATATGAGTATTGTACTTCCAAAAGAACTTATTACAGAGTCCGTTGAACTTTTACAGTATTTTAAGTTCATATTCCATGATAAATCTTTCACACATGAGAATAAGTTAAAAATTTTAGCTTTGCTGCCACTTAGCTGGACTTTTGCTACCGTAAAGAAGCATTTTAATACATTTCATACCGCAATTTCAAAAGCTCGACAGATGGTAAAAGATAATAGAAACTTATCTGCTTCTGACGAATAGAAAGATTTGCAACATTTTTTTCTAACTTTTAATAAGCATAAATATAAAATCCACAGATGTAATTGCAATACACACTAATTGCAGGAAGAAGTTTTGAACTAGACACAGTCAGCTTGATTGAAAATTTTTTTACAAGAACTGATATTTCTTATACTATGCCAGGTATGAAAGATGTCATGAGCATGAAAACTGACGATGGGAAAAGAATTAAACCTCAGAAACACCTACTTTTACTGAACTTGAAGGAAATTTATTTACTTCTTAAAAACCAACACAAAGATAAAGCTGTAGGATTCAGCAAATTTTGTACATTAAAACCAAAAAATAGCGTACTCGCTGGAAGTAGTTGCACTCACAATATCTGTGCTTGTCCCTACCATTAAAATGTGAAGTTGATGTTTGGAGGTAGGCCATATCATGAATATTCTTTCATAGTATATTCACATACAAATATGTAAAGAAAACTTTTGATATTGTCATTTGTGGATTCGCAGAGGGCAATAAATCTTTTCATTGCAGTTGAATTACTATGTGCATTAAATTTTTTTTAGAATAAAATCTACCAAAGAAAGCAATGGAGTCAAATCTTTGTTTGGTTTCAAAGAAAACTTGTCTTAAGATGATAGTATGCCCTAATGCTACTAAGAAGTGCTATTTTTCAACATGACTCCTATGTCCGGGGATGAAAATTTTGGAAAATCTACTAAATAAAATATATATCGATGACTAAGGGAGTATAAGCTATCACTAGTGGATACTTTAACTACGAGCAACGTTGACTCCGTTTAAAAAGAGTGCTGCTAACTCTATAGATGAGTTCTGTTACAAAATTCAAGAGCTTCTGCCTCATGGTTTTATGGCTGAGAGCAATCAAAATACTGCAGACAATTATAGGATAAATTAAGGGTGGGAGAATTTGTAGCATTAATCGACTTTGCAGAAAATTACTCCTTTACAGTACAATACACATCTTTTGGGTATCACCGGAAATAACCAGGCTACAGTTGATATCATTGTCATTTAGGGGTAAATGTCTCAATTATGGACAGTCTAGGGAAAACTTTAAGAAAACTTATGTGGTATTAAATTTTTACTTATTAATTTTATTGTGATTTGAATCAATACTGATAGTTTGCCTACTTAACTTAGAGTGTAAATTTTTCTGGATTGAAAAATCAATGACTAGTATTTTTTATCGATTAAGTAAAAAAACATTTAGTTGGCTCTATTATCGAGCCCCAAGACAGTCCAGGGATCTATTATCGAGTCCCTATTATCGAGCCCATTTGAGCAGAATATTACTTACTTAAACTATCCGAACATCAATATATGTACATATTTATGAAAATTAATAGGTTTAATTTAAAGTAATAGACACATATATCGATTTATCGCACCAAAACTATATTCAAACAAAACTTCGTCGAAGGAGAAATTGAGGTTAGATACGCTGCTTAGCATTGCGAATCAAGGGGCCTGGATATTTGAAGCACCATGCAGATAGTGAACCTATTATGTACTTTGTTGTCGATTAACAAAAATGGAAAGAAAAAATTGAGAATAAAGTTGTTATTGCGGAGTAAAACGTGCTGTGATATTGCCATTACATTTATTTGACGTATGTAATGAAGACAGTGAATTTCTGATACGATAGTGAAACATGCATTTCCGTAAGCTTTTCGTTGAGGCATCGTATAAATACTGCAGTTTGCTGATGCAAGCTCACGTTTCACGTGTTAAATACGTCAAAGTATACAGTGATTTACTTTGAGAGATTCATAGGCTACATTATTGAATACATTTACAGAAAAACAATAATTTATGCGTTTACATGAATCTCATAATTATGTATGTTATTATAGCTCAAACCCTCGATAATAGAGACAGGCTCGATAATAGGGACATCAACCCTATTTTAAAGAAAATTTGAAAGTTGATAACTGTAGTCTAGTTATAATTTCAGACTACATCCAAGATGACTCGGTGGCAGTTTACACTTTTCACAAAATAGTAACTCAATTTATGAAAGGTAGATTTTAAACTGTTAATAAGGTTTATTACATTGCTGACGGTGCTCCACAGCAGTATAAAAATTAGAAAAATGTAATAAACCTCGCTAACCATAGACAAGATTTTATGATTGGTGCTAAATGGAATCTTTTCTCTACTGCGCATGGAAAATGACCATGCAATGGCCTTGTTGCCACAGTCAATAGAAGTGCAGCACGCGCAAGCCTGCAGTCCAAAGAGATCATACACTGAAAAACATTCAGTACAGCGGCTGTCACCGCACATATACACACTGAACCGTACTGTAGTGTATCTATTGTCCATCCATGTGGTATAACAGGTATACCGAATCGGGCTGCGTAAGTTCCACAGCGGCACAGTCGTTATAACTATCGCGCAGCTCAATTTATACACCGTAGGTTCCAGTACAGTAGGTCTACGAGTGCGGTATAGTGCGTATACGGCAGGGGACAGCTGTTGTTCCGACTAGTATAGCTGACGCACCGGACATGCGGACTAGGCACTGTACTACCTATGGTATAGCAACTGCACCGAACATTTTTCAGTGTACTTACCGCCCAGCAGCTCTATACATGGCTGAGTACAATAGATCGCTTACTGAACATATGTTTCTAATACTGGGGTGACAAGTCCATTGAAGCGAATAAAAAAAAACTTGGTAAAAGATTTATTTTAAATTTAAAAGTTCAGTGCTTACAACAAGAACATTACTTAATGAATTTCGATTATGGATACATTGGAGCTAAGACTTATTCACTATCTTCTGCTTTTGAAATATTAAAAATATTATAATTTACTGTACGGTTATGATTATAAGGAAGTACCTACGTTTTCCCACATAAAATAAAAAAAATACTTTTAAAGAAAACGCTCAAATTCATTTACTTCCACACATTAATAATAACCTACATACAATAACATATACTACCTATTATTATGGGAATCTGTCAAGTCACAGACTTCCAAGTATTAACGGATTTTATTCTCGAAAATGACGCAATTTACGAAAATTTTTAATGGACCATTTCGATTTAAAATTTTACGTAGATTATTGTATATTTTTTTAATTGGCGAAATTTGTTAATTGAATAATATTTGGCTGCCATCTTGGATTCGCCATTCTAAACTGTATCAACCTGACACTAGATTTGTTATCAGAAACATTAACAGCTAAAGGGCTCCTATACATTATACTGTACTAGAGTTCACAATTATGTTACCTATTATTACAGAAATCTGTCAGAATCTCATAAATTAACGCATTTTTTCTCAAAAATAAGGTGAAATTAACGAAAATTTTGCAAGGGACATTCTTTATTTAAAATTTAACACAAAATTGTTCGATTTATTTATTTGCAAACTTTAATATTTTCAAACGTATTGGCTGCCATATTGGATCCACCATTGTAAATAAACGAAATTTGACACTGAGATCGTATTACGCGCCTTATTTATAATCAAGTGAAACTTTTTACACGTATGTGTTAGTCATGCGGAACAAGATAAAAAACTCAGTTTTTCAAATTTAGTGCCGTCTAGCGCCAACATTTTACCTTTGCCCGTCAAAAACCAAAAGTGATTCGAAAATGCATATAATAAGCTAATAAAATTATAATAAAAATTTAAAAAAAAGTGCCATACTTCTTGAAAAATCGATATTAAAACTCATCACTTGTATAAAAGGGTTAAAATAACCTTGAAATAATTTTTTATATTTTTATTGTATTCTACTTAAAAATGCTAACAATAAGTATTTTATTTTTTTATCTTTATTGATTTGTCTCCGGAATCAAGAAACTCGAGGTCAAAGAAAAAATTCCATGCAACCGCCGCTACGGCAAGGGAGTTAGACAAAAACTCTGAAAAAATTTCAGTGATATTTGACAACAGAATACTATTAATTTTCCAAAGTAAGTAAAAAAAAAAAAAAAAAATTTTGTTTCCGTTCATGTGGGACGCCCTATACACGTATATCTTACTATATGTATATATATATATATATATATATATATATATATATCTTCCTATATTACATAGTTGTATAATAAAAAAGGGTTCTAGCCCCCCCCGCCCCGCTCCACCCCGCTCCCCCTTATCTCTTTCCTGGCTCACCACAGCTCACCCTTAAATCACGTAGTTATTCGTTCATTTTTACGTAATTTTAAAAACCATTTTTTGGGGGTTAGCTCCCCCCGCTCCCCCTCAGCTCCTCCCCGGCTCCCAACAGCTCCTCCTCTGGCTCCCCCTCATCTCGCCCTCAGCATCCCCCCCTCACCTTATAACCTATTTCACAATACACACACACAAAACTTAATTATACGTCCATGCATATGAATTAATAATTTAGTTTCATTTCGATTTCTCCTTTCTACATGTTTTAAGATTAACATTATAATAACAAATGCACAATAAAATGACATAAGGGTAGAAAAAAATAGCTCTTATTACCAAGATATTAATTCTAAAATATTAAAACTTTTAGCAGTATCATTAGTTTCTCCCATTCTCCATAAAAGTTAAAAAAAATAAACAATTGAAGCCATTTAATGCTTTGAACAAGAATTTATTCTATTTGTTTCACATTGTGGCATTTCATATGCCGTCTTATACCGTCTGATCTTTTAAAACCCTTACCACATTTTTTACAAATTTTTATTTCATTTTCTTCTTTATAAATTATTATATGTCTCAAAGTAAGTTATTGAATGTCAAGTATATATTGCAATAACAATAACACACGTAATTATAATGTTGGAATGAATTAACGTTTTTTATTTTAATTGCATAATTTAAGATGTCTTTTCAAGTACTCTGCACTTTAGTTACCCTTACCACAATTTTAAATAGTAATATGTATATGAAGGCAGGGGAAATAAAATTGACTAAGTAACAAATACAGGTTATCCTTATTATTGTTCGCGTTTATACACCGAATATATATATATATAGAAAAAAAAACAATGGTTATACTACCTTTTTGAGAAATGACAACAGCGAATCTAACAACCAACTATGGTTCATACTGCTCAAAACAAGCAAATGGGAGGAATTGACACTGACTGCAAAATCTCTCAAATGCTATTGAAGGAAATTAGGGCAGCTCAAAAAACATTCCCATATTATCGGTTGAGTCGAAATTTTACACGGTAAATCACATGATGTAAAAAATATAAGGTGCCTTTCAAAGCAGCTTTTGTAAGAGCCAATGACAGAGCTGTCATGTTTTTCGTCATAATAAATCAATAGTTACGTGTGGATTATTTACTATTTATGTTCGTAATGTTAATAAATTGCCTTATATATTTATTAAATATTTAATATGCAAAAAAGCAGGGAAAGCGGATGATTAATTGATATCCATATACTAGCACACATTTTTTTATATATCATTACATATAAGCCATGAAAATAAGTATAGACAGCTGATCTCAAAATAGTCTGGTTTATCTAAGATAGTATTCTTTACAAACAGAATAACAATCTTGAGTAATATTAGAGTAAGACAGAGTATACTATAAGAGGCACATACACGAAGAACAATGGTTATGTTAAAAATTGTTTGTTTGAATTTAATATTGAAAAGTTATCAATCATGATCGGTGGTTGTAAAATGAACTGAAAAATAATTCCTTAAAAGAAAACATGATGCATAAAGTCAAAACTCATGACGTGTACTTGTTTCTTTTGCACAGCATGAACGCTACTGTAATTAATTCATAAATAAAGGTATTTACTTTCAGTAGAAAGACAAACAGGGGCCTCTAATGCATCTTATTCATAATGTTAATATTGAGTTTCTTAAAAATAATCAAAGATACTTCATTTTTCAACAAATTTTAACCATGCTATTAAAATTTTTTAAACATTCTTTAGTTATTTAAAAAAAATTGTGGTCTCAATGCTTATACACTTTTAAAAATGCGATTTTTCTGAATTTTAATGTTCTTGTGCTTGTATCTTTGAATCAATATTTTATAAATTGAAATTACATTAACCATGAGTAATAACAAAAACTAGAAAAGTATAGTTGTAAAAAAAAAATGAATTACTTTAATACAAAAAATTTGAAGTCTGTTATAAACTTTATAAATTTAATTTACAAATCTTTGCCATACATCAAATAACAAAATTTTGTTTATAATAACAAAATATTGTAATTCATGCCTATTCTAAACAGTAGAGAATCTTTTTAGCTAAAAAAAATATCAGAAAATCACTAGAAGCTGTAACAGGTTTTCAAATAGAATAGTAACAATTGTTTGAAATGTGATTAAAATGTAATGAGTATCAAAGCATTATATCGACGGAATTATTGCACTAATATAAGTATATAGATAATCTTATAATAATGTTATAGAGATGTGATTAAATTTATTCAAAGTTACGAATATTTTCAGTATGTTCGTTATAGCTTTTATAGTTGTATTATAAGTATTTAAAAAGAGTGGTGATTTTTTCTTAAAAAGATTAAGTGAGTGTATCCAAAAAGAATGGTACTGTGTTTGATATATATTATTGCCCTGGGTCATGTATGCTAAGTTAAATTTTTTTTTGTTATCTATAATCACAACACATCACGTCTGTGTATGTCCCTGAAGTCCTAGCCCGGGAGTAAAGCAATTATAAGCTTTTTAATAAATAAGAGATAAATTTCTAAATATTTTGAGAAATTCTATGGAATAATATGTTGATAAATAGTATATTTTTTTTTAAACATAACTAATTAGGAAATTGGCAAGCAGAGCGCACAAGGAGGTGAATGTACATATTTGATGGTAGATCGCTGCAAATCAATGAACAGAATACAACAAAAATCAAACAGAGAATATGGTTATAGATAAAATCAAAGCATACTAAAGAAACAAAAAAGAGTAAGAATATAATTAAAGACTAACGAAAAATGCATAAATGGAATAAAAGATGGAAAAATAAAACGAGACTAAAAAAAAAACAAAGTAGCGGGAAGCAAAATTTAAATAAGTCGTGGATAGCTGTTAAAAAATTTGAACAGAAAAAAATAGAGATGATTTTAAGGAAAGAGACATGAAAGAATTATTTTAAAAATTTCTTATGAGACAATGATGATACATAGTATACGGAAAACGAAAAAAGGAGTATTGGAATTAATAGCAAATTTTAGAAGGATTTTACGAGGATACATCCATCATTGAGTAGAAGAATGTCTTTGTAAAAATAAAAAACAGAAATGACGCAGGAGAAGACAGAATTATAGAAAACTGTTTCAAGAATCTGCAAATACTTTAGATAATT
>JAPYYV010001351.1:0-24795 GCA_030522625.1 Copidosoma aretas | reverse complement strand
TGTAAATAAGAAAGTATGTCTAATAATTAATACAATCTTTGTTTTACAGAGAAACCTTTGTGTTTTTATTTACCACGATTTCCTTTTCAATTTCAACTTAGTACATTATAAAACGACATTCTTGTTACAAAAGAAGAATTAACTGGTGGTCACGATGGAAAAGTTGAAATTTACGTTCACTCTAAAAGCAAGTTCAGATGGATAGTCTATGTCATGTGTATAACCTTAATAGAAACGCAAGACAATCAAATATTTGGTGTACCGATACAATTTCAACCAGCAAGCTTACACAAAAAACTAGTTACTACACCAGCATTTAACAAGATAAAAAATTTATTAACCAAAAGACATCAAACAAGGAGTGTTTGGATAACATCAGTGAAACGAGAAAATACGTACGTAGATGAAGGTGGAAATATACAGTTCAATGATACGTATTTGGAAGATATAACGAATAAAATTAACAAACAGCTAAACCAAGCATAGAGAAAAGTTCTTTAGTTAAGATTTTCGAAAAACTAGTAGAAACTTAACGAAATAATCATAAAAGTACGGCCCAAACAGCAGATCAGTTTTCAATCGAAAAATTTACAAACAAAAATATTTATGCTTTTCAATGGGTATCGTGCTTTGACGATGAGTGTAACAGATTGATAGTTACTGAAGAAAAGGAAAAAATTAACATACTACGCCTGCTGTTGGATAAACCATGTATCGGCTGGTATCAAGGTATGATGATTAAACAATCAATAGAATCTGATTGGAATTTGTGGAAACAAAGTTTCTGCGAAACTTTCGCAAGCAAAGGTTGGAGTCCACTAAGATATGCACACATTTTTAAATACAAAACAGGTACACTACTAGAATATGCAATAAAAAAAGAAAAACTCTTATTAGAAATTAGCAAGAACATTGATACAGGATCCTTAATTGATCTTATTGTACTGGGGTTGCCAAATCACGCAGCAAACATGCATGATAGAGAGACGTTAAAGAAATCAGAAGATATATTTAATAAAATCAGTAAATTAAAACATATTGTTCACAAGTGGTCATTAAATAACAGAAGAAAAAATTTTAGTAATAAAAAAAATTTGAAAAGAACCCATGTGGAATATGTAAAGCAAAAAACAAAGGACTTCGATACCATGAAGAGGATTAATGCTGGTTCAAAACAGAAAAACAAGGTAAATTTATTACTGTTAATGCAGCACTTGAAGTAGAGTTAAGTTATCTGCATCCAAAAAACTAGATGCGCCACCATTAATTGAACTAAATGTTACATTGAATAACACAACTACAGTAAAAGGTATTTATGACTCTGGTTCAAATGTAAATTTACTAAATGCTTAACTTTTACATATAAATAATAAAAATAAAAATGTAAAACTAAGAAACATAAAATCAATTAATAGTGTGGAAAAAACAGAAGGAATGGTTAATCTAAAGGCAAAAATTTTTGATATAGAAAAAAACATAAATGCCTTTGTGATAAATAATGATAATTTTAACCATAAATTTTTGATAGGGCTAGATTGTATTAAAAAATTTCAACTAACACAAAATAAAAAATTAGAAATAAAACAGATAATTTTTGATGATCAGATTATCTTTAAATTGAAAGAAGATTAAGATGATAAAATCAAGGATCCCAAGAACAAAAAATAATTAGAAATAAAATCTAATTCTAAATTAACAGATACAAATAAGAAAAATGAAATTACTGAACCAAATTTTAAAATAAATTTCAAGATCATTTTACAAGCTATGCATAGATACTAACTTCAAAAACACAAAACGCACATGATTGCATAAAAATGATAAGGTTAGTATCAATGAATAACAAAATAAAAATAATTCTAGCTGATCAATATGCTGGAATTAATTCTAAAGAATTCAAAGATTTTTTAAATGGAAAATATATACAAATAATATTTACATTAAAGGATGCACCCTTCTCAAATGAACCCAACGAAAGATGAAATCAGACACTAGTTAACAAAATTAGATGCAAACTTAATGAAAAAAAAGAAAAAAATCAGCTTGGACATCAATAGTACATGTATGCGTAAAAATATATCATGAGACAATACATACAGTCACAAAATACACACAAAGTTATCTATTATAAGGAGTAGATAATTCAATCGTACCGGATGAACTTAAAAATAAAAAAAATGACGACTCAAATAAAAATAGAAAGATAGCATTAGAAAATAGCATCAAGTATCACAATTACAATAAAGCGAGGTACGATAAAGGTAAAAAAAATTATACATTTTAAACTGTAGATTTAGTATTCGTAGTGAATGGTAATAAACTAAACAAAAAAAGTTGGACGAACTAAGAATCGGGCCATACAAAATTCTTAATAAAATATCAAATTCATTATATGAAATCAATACAGGACACAAAAAAGTAAAATTTGTTCCGCATTTCAAAGCTCACCCTGCTCAATTAGCCTGAAAGTAACATTGAAGAGGACATAAATATAATAGAATATTTCGACTGTACGTTGTACAAAAATTAATAAATTTTTATCTTTTGTGGAGGGGGAGATGTAAGGAAGTATACTACTTTAGTATGATTTGTATTTTCCCGCCCCGCTACAAGTGTCGGTAACATAAATGTCTCTTTGTACAATATAATATTAGAACGGTTAAACGCGAGCATGCAGTGGCAATTTAACTAAGCACAGTGCAGGATCAATTATTGTAGTGTAAACCATATAACTGTAAAAGAGAGAACGGTAAATAATTACCATTGAATGTCGTTTCTTTGTTTTACAGGTAAGACGTGTGATCATTGTAAGTATTGTAAATAAGAATGTATGTCTAATAATTAATATGATCTTTGTTTTACAGAGAAACCTTTGTGTTTTCATTTACCACGATTTACTTTTAAATTTAAACTTAGTATATTATACGCATTATATTTTGAAACAGCTTCGTTTTCTTTTCACGACTTACGATCATTCAACGACTACAATAAGGTTAGATATCTAGAGTGTATACAGTAATATAGCTGCATACGCGTGCGAGAGAGAAGGGAGTATACGACAGGGAGAGTTGTACTATTCCCTTCGGGCTGACTAGGTGGCGCGCAGATAGGGGGGGGATATCGTCTTTCGGCCGACGTTCGTAGGGACTAATGTCGAAGTTTCGACCGAGGTAGGAAGAAAAGTCTCTTTCACTCAGGATTGCATGTACCTGTTAGAAACAAATTCAGTTTATCATATTTCCTTGTGATTAACATTACATCTAGATAATGCTGTAACATGTATCGAGGTTATCAAACGTACGTTGATAATCATATGTAATGATTACCAATCTTGCTTACGTTCGAAAAATTTTCAGAAATGCTTGACGGGCTGTTTTTTGCAGCATTCTACAAAACTTCATAACATTGTGTTCCTGATTCCTTATGATTATTTCTTGAATCATTCAGACGATTATGCTCTATCATAACATACGAATGTATAAACATTTTTGAGTCAATGTGCCGGCATATAATGATTGACGTAATGATGAAGTATTAGGTAGTCGTTGGAAATCTAAGAAAAAAAAACCAACGTGCCATTAGAAATACCTCAAAAATGCTATGTAAGTTTGCCGAACATTTTATTTATGTACATTTATTAGGAGGAGGTGTTAGTAAGAACGGGCTTAAGAATAGTGGCAGGGTTCTTTTCTCCAAAATTAATAAAGGGGTCTAAGGTGATCAAAAACATTGAGCAAACATCAATACAAGAGCATTTAAATAAATTTAACCTTACTTTGTAGGGAGTTTGTGAGGTGGGGGAGTGGTTTCGGGTAGGGAGGGGGGTTAATAAAAAGTAGTGCGGGGGGTTGTGGGGGGCGCGGTGTTTGTAATAATAATAGAAGAATTAGGCAAATTTATCCTACCTTTGTAAGGGGGTTGAGAGAGGCCCTTTTAATAATTGTGGGAAGTTGGGGGGGGGGGGGGGCGACAATTTCGACCCAACTTAAATAACAAGGAAATCAAACGAATTTCACCTTATGAGAAATACGGGGGAAGTTTTTCTCATGTCTAATTGCGATGAAGACGGTCGTAATAAAAGTGCTTTTCCAGAGATTAACAATTTCGTGACTTTCTCCAATTTGCCCTATAAGATGTAAATTTTTTTTTAACTATTTCATATGAACTCTTGGGAAAAAAAATAGTTTCGTATCATACTTACTTACTTCTGAGTCTTTGATCTAGTTATGACTCTTTGTATACTCTACTTGCGAGAATGAGATTAATTTGAGCGTATAGTGTATAGAATTTACAGGCCCTTGTAGCTCAATTGGCAGAGTGACTGTCCCTGGGTCTCGCTGGGACAGCGGTAGGGCGAGGACATGCCGGTCAGCTCGCGTGACACGCGTCGAGCAGAAATAGAGGCCAAAAACTAAAAGCGTTAAACTCTATCGACCGCATATAATCGTATAAAACAGTCAAGTGTAACAAGTGTAACGGTCGTTGGGTAAAGAGATCATAAATCAAAACTAAATTCGAATAGGGAATAGTCATGCTTCCCAGATCCGAAGCCTAGTGCTTTGCAGTGTGATATGTATATAAGTGTGTATGTTTATATGGTGGCCCCTTGGCGCGAAAATAAAGACAGACGACTGATACAATGACGCTGCCACACGCGTCGGGCTCGTTGCAAAGCAACCAAAAAACAAAGATGGAGAACAGGAGCCCGTAAAACATCGACAACATGCACACACCAAAGAAACCGCAACCGACGCACGACGTAACAAACACACCGATTCTGTCCATGATAAACAAAAATGAATACATCGTATCAAAATTTCTGAAAAGACAAAAGCTCAGGTACAATTCGTCGCCGAACACAACATCAAATAGTAAAAGCAGACGCAGCGTGCAAAAGGCAACAGAAAACGGTACAGCGACGAACATGCAGCCCGATGACGATAATCACTGCAGTAAGCGGCATTCCAGCGCCCATTCGAGTGAGAGCGAGACAGGCAGAGAGAACCTTGAAGAGTACCTCAAAGAAAGAGATACGTGATGGCTCTCACTTCGTAAACAAGCTTTGCAAGCATCGATTTGACGTTCTTTGGTGAACTCACATGCCACCGCGCTACTTACCCCAAATAAATACGACGTACTGCCGGACGACATGATGCTTGACCATCTACAATACATAGGGAGTCAAGGACGATCGGAGAAGCCGGTCGGTGAACAGATCGATAGAATTACACCAGACTATGGTAAAGAAGCGGAAAAAAATCTTAACAATACGCACCGTTCCAAGCGTAAAAAGATTCCCCCAATATATGCTTTTTGTAAAAATCCCAAATCGTTTATCGAAATGCTGGTGAAGAGTCACGATGAAAATTCCAATATCTTGCCGAACAAAAATGGGAAACAAGCGATTCGCGCATCGCACCATCAGACCTACGATATAATTAAAAGTGATCCAAAAAATGCGAAAATTGATTTCTATACGTATACTCCGGGTAGCGAAAAAAATAAACTTGTAGTACTAAAAGGCATTATCCCAGTATTTTCAGACGAAAAAATCCGCGAATAGATCAAGTCACTTCATATTCAAAATCTTGAAGTAGCAAAGGTCGAAAAGCTACAAGCAGTGATAATGTCAATAATATCCTACTCGTGCAACCAACCAACGAAATCAATAGGAGCGAACTTTTCAAGGTCGACACTTGGCTCACCAAAAAGTTTACCGGCAAAATTTAAAAAAAAAGCGATTTCTTTTCAATGTTTTGAATGCCTGCACCATGGTACTCTAGTCAAATTGTAATTTCCTGTATAGGTGTGTTAACTGCACAGAAAATTATGAACCAGGAAATTTTAAGATACGTAAAGGAAAAACCGATGATACGAGCAGAATCAAATCCGTTAATTGTGAAGAAAATCACCCAGCTAGCTATGGCGGATGTGCGTACCTCAAACGCGCTGATAATTTCATAAAAGAGATAAAAAGAGTAAATATAGACGAATTAGTAAACAAAGAAACAAGTCCAAGAAACAGAAATAATTCGAGAAATTTCTATGCGCAAGCAATTAAGTCAAACGAAACAATTAACGCATTTCAGGTGGGCTCGACGCAAAGGAACAAATTCGGAAAACCGGCTGGAAGCCAAAATGATATTAAAAATACTGATCTCGAAATTTTTAAAATAATGATCGAAAATTTACAAAATAACATTAACAGTACGATGTCAAGTCAATATAAAGAACTCAACGAAAATTTGAAAGTTGTGAATAACAGACTATCAGAACAAGACGCAGAAATGAAATGCATATTTGCTCAATTAAACACTAAATGGATTCATAAATAGATGAATTAAAAATTATGTCAGCTACCATTAACACACTTATCTCAAATGAAAAAACAAATATACTGTCATAATTCAATAATCAACATAAACCTGACATCGTGCTGTTAAGCGAAACAAAACTGAACAAAATGCATAAAATGATGTTTAAATATTATAACATGGTAAGGAGAGATAGAATCGACACAATTCAAGGTGAAGGCACAGCCATATTGGTGAAAAGAGGAATTCCGTACGAATTGCTCCCATTACTTATACATGAAAACTTTTACACACTCTAGTCATGCGCAATAAATATAAAACTAAGCAACAACAAAAATTTAATAATCAGTAGCGTATACGCGCACGGTCACACACGAATAACTTTTATCAAAGAAATATCACTTCTTTTTGCACAATATAACCTGGCAAACCCTGATAATTAGTATATCATAGCGGGTGATCTAAACGAGAGACACATGGATTGGGACGACAGTTACACAAACTCTAGGGGCACATTTTTAAACAACTGATACTAAATATTGCGATTAAAGACAAAGTTGCTTACTACCCTCCCTCAGAACCCATATTCGATAGGGGTCAATCCAAACCCGATACATGTATAACTGACTCGAGATTAGATATCCACACGATAAGCAACAAAACCTCGGTCATTAAATATGAAAGCGATCATCAGGCATTAGAGATAAACGTAAACTCAAAACATATTTATAACAGCATAACACTAGTGGATCCTATACACACCAAAAATTCCAAGCACACCAACTGGAATTAACTCACAAACACACTGGACAAAAAGCACCTAAATATACCTAACGACAAAAATCTAACTAACAATGAGATAGACCAATATTTACAAACAATAAATAAAAATATGACAAAAAAAATAGACGAAATAGTACCAAATTTCGAGCCAACGCACAGTATGAAAAAATATAGCTCGCATGCAATAAACAGATTAACTGCCAAAAAATAATTACAGACATCACACTTAAAAAGGTTGTATAAAAAACATAACGTAAACGACACCAGAGTAATAAATGAGCTAAGAGCAACCAAACGATGCATCAACCAAACAAGCTATGAAACACAAAAACAATTTTCAATAAATTATAACAAGTTTTGGTCTAACAAAATTAAAATGATTAACTGAAAAGATGCCAATAACTGTTTCCCACAAGTAAACAAAATTTTTAGAAACAAAAACTACGAAAAGATTGAAACGATACATACAGATAGTAATGACAACGAATGCATAAATAGTCTCAATCTGGACATATCAAAAATCAGAAAAACAAAAGACGATAAATACATTCTAAACAACGAGATATATATACTCAACGCACTAGCACACAACTATAACAAGTAAGCAAAAAAAAAAAAATTAAGACAAATATGATAAATTAACGCAAATAATTACGAGAAAGTATTTTGAGATCAAAACGAACGTAGAAAATATAAAAAAATATAGCGAAAATATAACCGTTTCAATAAGGAAAACCCGGCTGCTAATCCGGTCGACAAACAAGAGTTCTTTGCGATATTAGACACGCACACTATTTTTAATACACTAAATAACAAGACCTCGTTAGGAACAGACAATATTTCAAACATAATCTTAAAGCATATAAAAATTTACACAACAATAAGCTGTACAATATTGTTCAAGAACATATTAAACAATGCATATTATCCGAAGAACTGGAAGATCGCAAAAATAGTACCATTACTAAAAAAAAGGATAAGACCCGAAAGATTCCAAAAGTTATAGACCAATCTGTTTGCTACCCAGTATAAGCAAAGTGTTCGAAGCATTGTTAAACAACCAAATACAAAAGCACTGTACGACAAACAACGTAATACCTAACGAATAGTTTGGCTTTAAATTCAAACATTCCACCATACACGCATTACACAAGGTACTGAAAGACACATGTAAACATTTAAGTAAACACGAATTGGTGGAAGCATGCCTCATTTATATAGAAAAAGCGTTCAATTTGGTATGGATAAAAGGGTTATTATTTAAATTAATACGAAAAGGCTTCCCGAACTACATAATCAACATTTTATACAGCTTAGTTCAAAATCGCGAACTCTATACAGTGAATATAAACAACGAAAAGTCAAACACACGTGCATTATATATGTGAGATAATAATCAAGTCAAAATTTTTAGAAATTGATTTCTAATTAAGAGAGAAATGTTGCAACACGAAATTATTATGTAATCCTTCATGATCACGCGTTGCAACTTTTCTCTTTCGATTCACAACTAATTACTACAAATTCGGGCTTGGTAAACTTCATAAAGTACGTAAAAATGGTTGTTAAGTTGATAAATGATAAAACTTTATTCTATTAAAGTAATCGGTAAGGCAGAAACTGAAAAAAAATGTACAAAAAATTTTGAATTAAATATTATTTTAAATTATGAGTTTAGGCACTTTTTTAAAAACAATTTGTCCTGTATGAATTTAAGATAAATCAATAAACTTTTTACTGAGATACGTTGCAAATAAAATTAGGGGAGCACCTCAATGAAACGTCATGATCACGTGTTGCCACTTTTTTCTTTTAATTCGCAACTAATTACAATAGTATAGGATTGGTTTGTTCTTCAGGGTACCATCTCTGTTACTCTGCTTAATAGTATACGTACAAATAGCTATAGAATTATTAAAGAATTAAAATTAATAAATGTAATGCAGTTGGTAATGAAAACAACTTTTTGGTTTATACTGACTGCCTTAAAGTATTTGGGTTTTTGCAAACTGTTCTCTTGTAAATTTTGCACGATTTTGAGGGTGTACAACAAGGTACCGTAAATGCCCCTTTATTTTTCAACACATACATAAAAGAGATAGCAAACTTATACGAATTATACCAAGAGATAGAAAAATATGCCCCATTTTTGCGGACGATTTGATACTCTACGTAGGTGCCAAAACTCCGGACTTAGCAAAGAAGAAGCTAGAGCTTTTAGTAAATAACATTAACAGTTACTACAACAAGTGGTTTCTTATAACTAGCCCGGAAAAGTCTGAAAAGGTATGAATAAGATTAGATCACACAAGACCAAGCAAATCCGAAGCAGAAACTTGGAAAGAATTTGGCATTCAAATAAAAGTAGCACCTAACATAACAAGCGATATGCCAAACAAAAAAAACAGTTAAATATCTCGACGTAAAAATTGACTATTTGTTGCGCATGCATAAACAACCAATAACACAGTTGCAAAAAGCTGTAAGGGCATTTAAAATTTACGGGAAACTTTTTCACAGTAGACACTTAACCAACAGAGCCACAATAATTTGTTACTGCTTGTTCATCAGAGCTACAATTACATATGCTGCACCTATATGGTTTAACATAAGTGCCTCCACAATGGAATGGTTAAGAATATTCGAAAGGAATCTTTAAGAGCCTGTCTAAATCATTACAGAAATCCAAAGTACGAATACCAAAAATATATTAAGAATAAAGAGCTATATGATGAATCGGGAATACCCAGAATAGACACATTTATAATTAAACTATGCAGAAACTAATATGTCGATTGTAAAAATCATAACAATCCTTTAATATCAAAGTCATTAATTGAAATCGATGGAAAATATTTAGAAATGTGCAAAAAAAGTGGCACAGTGCCCCCGGAGACTTTTATGCTATTAGATTCGCGAAACATGATACAAAACGATTAAAATATTCCGTTGATATACCATTGGTTCAGGCATCGGAGGAAAAAAAAAGTACCTATGATAAAAATAATCTACCACCTATCAAATATAGCACAGTATTACCAGAAAAAGATAAAAAAGAAAAGATGCATGACAACAACAAATATTGGTAGCTGCAAAACCAATAATCACGCAAAGCGTCATAAATGCCTCACTCTGCGTCTCATGTTTATAGTAAAGCTACATGGTAAAATTAAGAGCGAAAAAATCCTATTGTAAAAGTATTTAAAAATGTATTGTATTACGTTGTAAAAAAAAAAAAAAAAACTTAACCACTAGCAAAGATAGGAATTTTTTGATACGTACTTATTTTTTTTATTCTCGCAAAAAAACAAAACCGAAGAAAAAAATATTGAATCAAACAACGAACAAGATGTAATACGGACACACCAGAAAATTTAATACTTGCAGAGCATCATTCATGCCACTTAGTATATATGTCAGAAACCATATAAATGTAAAGCTAACTTTTGTACGATTTATAACTAGCTTAAGACCACCTCAAATGTAACTGTTTACTTAAATAAAACGTTCTTTAGAAAAAAAAAGCAGAGCGACTGTACGGTAAGCAGAAGGTTGTGTGTTTGAGCGAAACTCAGGGAAAATTTTTTATTCTCAATTGCCACGGGGTCTGTCGTAATAAAAAAGCTTTTTCAGAGATTTACGATTTCATGAACTTCTCAATTTTTCCCTATAAGATCAACTTTTTTTTTGACTATTTTATATCCCCTTGGGTAAACAAAGTAACTTGACATCATACTTACTTTTTTACTAGGTCTTTGATCTAGTGATGACTCTTTCTATACTCTACTTGCGAAAAAAATATCATTTTGAACCTACAGTGTGTAGACTTCACAACCGCCTGTAGCTTAATTGGTAGAGCAACTTTTTGGTAGGCTGGAAGTTGTGTGTTTGCGAGAAACTCAGGAAACTTTTTTTTCATTCTCAATTTCCATTGGGTCTGTCGTAATAAAAAGGCTTTTTCAAAGATTTACGATTTCGTTAATTTCTCTATTTAGGCCTGGAAAATAAAATTTCTTTTTCAGCTACTTTATATGTACTCTTAGAGCCACAAAATAATTCTCCTTTTTACTTAATTAATTACTAAGTCTTTGATCTAGTTATGACTTTTTCTATACCCTACTTGCGGGAATAAAATTAATTAGAACCTACATTTATGGAATTCACAGGCCCCGGTTGCCTGAATAGCAGAGCTACTGTCCGGTAAGTAGGAGATTGTATGTTTAAGCCAAACGAAAAAAAAAATTTATTCATTGTTAATCGCGATAGGCACTGTCGTAATAAAAGTTATTTTTCAAAGATTTACGATATTGTAAATGTCTCCAATTCACCCTATCAAATCAAAAATTTTTATTAACAATTTGATATGTACTTTTAAAGCCCCAAAATGATTTACAATCATACTTACTTACTTACTGAGTCTTTGATTTAGTTATGGCTATTTCTATACTCTCTTTGCGAGGATAAGATTTATTTGAACCTATAGTGTGTGGAATTCACAGCCACTTGTAGCTTAATTAGCAGAGCAACTGTCCGGTACGCAGGAAGTTGTGTGTTTGAGCCAAACTCAGGGAAAACGTTTTCATTCCTAATTGCGATGGGCACTGTCGCAATAAAAAGGCATTTTCAATGATTTACGACTTCGTGAATTTCTTCAATGCTTCCTAAACGATCAACAATTTTTTTAAACTATTTAATACGTACTCTTGGGTCAACAAAATAACTTACCATCATACATACTCACTTACTTAGTCTTTGATCTACCAATGACTCTTTCTATACTCTACTTGCGAGAATAAGAATAATTTGAGCCTACAATGTATGGAATGGAAAGGCCCAGGTAGCTCGATTAGCAGAGCGACTGTCTGGTAAGCAGGAGGTTGTGTGTTTGAGCCACAATAAAATTTATTTCATTCTTAGTTGCGTTAGGCACTGTCGTAATAAAGGTGCTTTTTCAAACGTTTACGATTTTATTAATTTCTGAAATAAGCTCTGTAAGATCGAGATTTTTTTTAAACTATTCATTCTCTACTCTTAGGACAACAAAATATTTTCCCATCATACTTACTCACTTACTAAGTTTTTGATCTAGTTACTCGCTGTGTGCAGAAATCTGAAACAGTGCCACCTGCAGGAGAAAGAACGGTGGTGCTGGATAACACGAGGACTTTAGTAATTATTTGTAACGATTTTAAAGCATCTCTAACATCTAAAATAAAGGTTTTTGGTGTTGAGAATTTGTTTTAAACGTAAAAATAATTTTTTTTACACTGAATAAAAAAATTAAAGGTGCGAAAAAAATTGTCGTTATGTTTAAAACCAACTGTCGAGACCGAAAACCCTTATTTTAGGTGTCAAAGATGCATTAAAATTGCAAAAAAAAATTATTACAGTGCGCAGCTCATAAGAGGCCATGTACTAGTGTTATCTAGCATCACTGTTTCTTCTCCTGCCGGTGGCGCTGTTTAAGATCGCTGCACACAGCGAATAACTCCTTCCATACTCTACTTGCAAGAATGAGATTAATTTGAGTCCACAGTGTATAGAATTTACACTTCTCGGTAGCTCAATTGGCTGAGCGACTGTCCAATAAGCAAGAGTTTGTTTGCTTAAGCCAGTGTAAAAAATATGTTTAACTAGACACTCTTCACGTATATTACTTAAGTTTTCTACTTCTTGACTGCGCTGCGGCGCCACCAGTAAGTCTCTAACGAGCAGTCTCCTGTACAGCACCCTGTATTGTACTGATAATCAATGAAGATTTATCTTTGCTGTAAACGTCTTTCCTTATAGTTTTTGCGTGCCAAGCTCTGCTGCCACACAATAAACCTCAGGTTATGGAACCCTACACGCTTCCACTGCGCAATCATGTGACGTGATTGCACATAAAAGAGTGATGGCGTACAGTGCCGACTGTTTTGTTTTGTTTTGTTTTCTCGCCCAGACCGAATAAGTGTACAAGTATGTCTGAGAAGAGATGAACTACCTAGCAGAAGAGAAAGAAAGCTGCTGAACAGAAGGACAACCTCCTTAACGCTCTCAACCCTCCACTGCCTCTGCACCGGAAGTCTCTTTTGTTGACGATTCGCCCAGCCCAACCTCGAGTTTGTCTGACCGGAGGGAATCCGAGATTTTTGAAAGTCAACAGAAAAGTATGTCTAGTGCTTTGCTAATCGCGGTTTTTTCTGAGTGTTTTCCGTTGGCGAGTGCAGTTATTTCGAATGGACTTAGATTATGTTGTGTGTGTAATCGTGTCTTAAATGGGTGCAGCGTGTATCTCTGCTAATGACTCTTCTGCTGATGTATAAACCGAAGGAGAAGAGACATCAATCGGACTAAATAAAAATCAAGAAGTATTTTTGAATAATGTAATCTGTTCCAAAGACTTGGTTGAAAATTTTCTGTTACTAAGGAAACTTTTTGATCAGGGTCTAATCGTATAAGCAAATTAATATTCTCGATCCCGAATCCAACGAGTTACTTATCTCTGGAATATATCAGAAACCTTATTGGATAATTGATTTCGATATCAACGCAAATTCTTATTTTCCGAATAAGAGGATTGTTGCTTGCCTCACTGGTAACTCTGACATGCATGAAGCGAGATACCTGACTCGTAGAATTAGAGCGCAGAAAAAACAAAATAAAAATAACGACCCGAATGACAATAATAAAGAAATTCCTACTTAATAACGAATAATAGAGAAACTGAATGTGATTCCGAGTTGCTGCAAAATAGTAAATCTACTAAAAACAAAACAATACACATTACAAATTTCGAATCTACCATATTTGATAGGGAAATTAGTGAGATAAGCGACGAAGTTACTCCCGAATTAAAGATTGATAAAAATTTTCTGAATGAAAAACAGAACCAATTTACAAAAAAGGGTTGTGCTCTTCTGTGGCAGGCTCATTTTGAACACGTGTCTGTTCCGTACTTAAAGGCCCAACAAAAACGATTTCCACAAAACCAACAGCTGAGTAAAGCTGTGTTTGATGACTCGATTTCAGATTGTGAAGTTTGCAAGATCTCTAAACTAAGTTGCCACTCAAAACTGTTCGAACACGAGCTTCTCAACCACTTTAGATCATACATGCTGATATAATGGGAATTATCGGCCCCTCCTCTTTCCCTAAGAGATAACGATTTATTTCTGTATTTGTCGACGATTACTCAAGACTAACCATGGCATACCCCATGACAGCCAAGAGTGAAACCGGAAAATGTCTTGAGTTTTTGTTAGATCCGCTCGAAATATTCTTGGGTACGATGCCAAGGTATGCCACTTGCGAACCGATCAGGGGACCAAATTTACAGGAGGTTACACCTGTGAAGTACTGAATAAACTTTAAACGGAATTACAACTGGCGTGTCCCGACACACCGGAACACAACGGTACCGCAGAACGATTTAACCGGACTATACAGGAAAAGGTTCGATCCCTTATGATCCATTCTGGCTTGTCAGAAAATATGTGGGATCCGGCTCTTGGTGCGGTCATATATGCATACAATCGCACACCCCATAAATCGAATGAAATGATGTCTCCATTGGAAAAATTCGCTCCGAATTATAGCTTTGACATCAGGCACATTAACGATTCCGCTGTATCGTATATATGAAACTTCAAAGAAAAACTGGTCCTAAGTTTGGATACACAGGTAGACGAACTGTACTGGTTGGATATACTTGCACTGGATACATCTTGCTCAAGCCTGAGGAAGGGAAATATTATGAGAGCCGCGATGTTCGGTTCAACGAAAAGTTGGTATTCGGCGATGTTTTCCGGAAAACGAGGGTATTAAATTGGGAAATGTCAAAGACACCGATAGATCAACATAACTGGTTTACTGAATTTAAGGAAGAAAAACCCGAATTGACAAAGGAAAATTTAGTCCCGAAGTTCAAAGGAACGGAAGGAGAGAAACGGAAAAGAGGTAGACCAAAGAAATCTAACAACTATACAGGCAGCATCCGAGTTCCGATCAATGACATCAGTTTTTCGAGATTAGAAGTCAATCCTGAAGAATAACGGAATATACAAATTGCTTGCGAATATGAAACCAATTTCATTGAAAAGGAAGATAAAATCATCCGATCGATGTTGAGTGATATAAATAAAAACACCACCGATAAAATGCAAACGCCAAATATAACCGATTTGAGTCAAGAAGCCTAGCTTACTTTATTGGCTCAAATTAACCATGATCCGGCCTCATTCAAAGAGGCCATAAAAACATAAAATGGTTCTGATTGGCAAAAGGCGATTGACGAAGAATTAGATGCAATGAAAAGAAACCGAGTTTGGACGCTGATTGAAAGACCTTCGAAAACGATTGATGGAAAAAAACCGAATATAATCGATTGAAGATGGGTCCTGAAACGAAAAGTCGATTCAAGAGGATAAATCAAATTTAAAGCCCGATTAGTGATTCGAGGATCCAAGGATCGCAATTCCTATGACATTCAATAAATCTATACGCCTGTGTCCCGACTACCACTCGTACGGGCATTACTCGCTATAATAAACAAGCTCGATTTAATAACATAAAAGTTGGATGTCAAAACTGCGTTTAAAAATGGAACGATTAATGAAGGCATCTACATGGAAATTCCCGAAGAAATTGATTGTCCAAGTAAAGTTCGCAAGAATAAAGTTTGCAAACTGCTGCGTTCAATATACGGATTAAAAATCAGCCCCAAGTACTGGAATGAACGATTTACCGACGCAGCACTCAAGATTGGTTTAACAGCCTATCTTTCTGAACCATGTCTCTTTACCTGGAGAGAAAACAATAACTTTCTGGTTTTCTTATTATACGAAGACGACATGATAATAGCTCGTAATTGCTTTTCGAAACTAAATGAGGTTAAGTCAAAAGTTCAAATTGAATTTGAAATGAGTGACCTGGGAGAAATTCGAAACTCTCTTGGAATAACTATTAGAAGAAATCTGAATTAAAAGGTTATAACACTGTCACAACCCAATTATACACATAAAATCCTTAAAAGATTCGGTTTCTGCGATGTAAATCCCCAGTGATCACCAATAATAACAAGTCAAGTAATAATGAAACAGCGCAGAAATCGAGAAGAATCGAACGATGAAAGAAACATGAAAGGACCCGACCCTTATCTAAATGTTCCTTATCAAGAAGCAGTATGGAGTCTGTTGTACCTTGCAAATATGATCCGACCGCATATCACTTACGCTGTGAATGTACTCAGCAGACATCAGGTCAATTTAACTGATAAAGACTAGATTATGGTTGAACAAGTTTTTTAGATATCTTGCTGGCACTAAAAATTACGGGCTCATGTATCGAGCTAAATCCGATTGTTTGGAAGCATTTTCTGATGCCAGCTTTGCCGATTGTGAAGGACCACTTAAGACGAGTGGATACGTCATCAGATTTTTTGTCGACTCAATTGCCTGGAAAGCACACAAACAAGCTTACGTGTCCCTATCAACTTGCCAAACAAATGTTTCTAACTGAGTAAAGCATGTCAAGAACTGGTTGCACTGAATGATTCTATCGGATTGATTCTCGGTAACTCTATGTCCCCGATGAAATTGTGGTGCGATAATCAAGCCGCAACCTCATCTGCTAACACTAGAGGTAATGGAAAATTAAGACACATGACTGAAATCCGGGAAAACTACGTGGAAGAATGCTTAATCCGACGAATGATTTAGATTTCCTGGATTAGTACGAAAATGCAGATTGCTGACATTTTTACTAAACCTCTGTCGTTGGAACTCCACAACCGATTGACAAATTTATTACTTAACCTAATTTAAAATGCGAAATAAATTTATAAAATGTTGAATTAACACTAACTAATTTTTTGTTTCTTATGTTCAGGTAAATGATTCCGAACGACGGCCCAAGTCGACACCTGTGATTCTGGAGTTCCTGGCTCGAGAGTTGAAGACAGATTATTGCTGAGTTTAACTATTTTTTTGTTCGTTGCCTTTGATAAATCAATAAGTGTTGTGCAAAATTTAAATTTCTGATTATCGATTGTGCATAAAAACCTGTGGAGCGTCTAGGGAGGGAGTGTAAAAAATATGTTTAACTAGACACTCTTCACGTATATTACTTGAGTTTTCTACTTCTTGACTGCGCTGCGGTGCCATGCCGCCGCTAAGTCTTTCACAAGCAGTTTTTTGTACAGCACCCTGTATTGTACTGATTATTAATAAAGATTTCTCTTTGCTGTAAACGTCTTTCTTTATTCTGTTTGCGTGCCAAGCTCTGCTGCCACACAATAAACCTTAGCCAGACTAGGGGAAATTTTTTTTTTCTCAATCGCGACAGAAACTGTCGTAATATAAGTGCTTTTTCAAAGATTAACGTTTTTGTGAATTTCTCCGATTCGCTCTATGAAATCGAAAATTTTTTTTTACCATTTAATATGTACTCTTTGGGAGACTAAATAATTTACCATCATATTCACTTACTTACTGAGTCTTCGATCTAGTTATGACTTTTTTTATACTGTACTTATGAGAATGTGATTAATCTGAGCCTACAGTCTATGGAATTGACAGGCATCGGTAGCATAATTGCCTGAGCGACTGTCCGGTAAGCAGGAGGTTGTGTGTTCGAGCTACACTCGGGGAAAATTTTTTTCATTCTTAATTGGAATAAGCACTGTCGTCATAAAAGTGCTTTTCTAAAGATCTACGATTCTATTAATTTCTCCAATTCACCCGATAAGTTGAAACTTTTTTCAAAATTATTTTATATGTACGCTTGGAGCGACAAATTTATTAACCATCATACTCACCTACTTATTGAGTCTTTGATCTAGTTATAACTCTTTCTATACACCATTTGCGAGAATGAAATTAATTTGAACCTACAGTTACTTCAATTTACAGCCTCCAGTAGCTTTATTGGCCAAGTAACTGTGCGGTTAGCAGGAGGTAGTGCATTCGAGCCACACTCAAGGACATTTTTTTTTTTTTCTCACTTGCGATAGGCACTGGCGTGATAAGGGTGCTTTTTTAAACATCTACGATTTCGTATATTTCTCCAATTCGCGCTATCAAATTGAATTTTTAAAAAATTATTTTATATGTACTCCTAGGTCAACCAAATAACTTATTATCATACTTTCTTGCTGAGTCTTTGTTCTGGTTATAACTATTTTTATACTCTACTTGCGAAAGTTAGAATAATTTTAACCTACAGTTGATTCAATTCACAGCCCCTGGTAGCTTCATTGGCAAAGTAACTGTGCTGTTAGCAGGAGGTAGTGCGTTCGAGCAACACTCAATGAAAATTTTTTTTTTTGGTCATTGCAATAGGCACTGTCGTAATAAAGGTGCTTTTTCAAACATCTACAATTTCGTATATTTCACCAATTTGCGCTATAAAATTTAATTTATTTTTCAATTATTTTTTATGTACTCTTAGGTCAACCAAATAACTAACCATCATACTTGCTTACTTAATGAGTCATTGTTCTAGTTATGACTCTTTCTATACTCTACTTGCGAGAGTTAGAATAATTTTAACCTACATTGTATGATATTGACACCCTCCCGGTAGCTTAATTGGTAAAGCAATTGATTAGTAAGCAGCAGGTTGTGTGTTCGAGCCACACTGGGGGAAAATTTTTTTCATTTTTAATTGCAATGGGCACTGTCGTAATAAAATGGCTCTTTCAAAGATTTACGATTTCGTGAATTTCTCGAATTCGCCCTATAAGTTCAACAATTTTTTTTAACTATTTTACATGTACTTTTTAGGCAACAAGATGATTTACCATTATACTTTTCTACTGAGTCTTTGATCTTGTTATGACTCTTTCTGTACTCTACTTGCGAGAATAAGACTAATTTGAACCTACAGTGTATGGAATTCACAGCTCTCTATGGCTTAATTGGCAGAGCGATCATTTGGTTTGCAGGAGTTTGTGTGTTTTAGCCACAATCGGGGAAAATTCTTTTTATTCTCAAGTGCGATGGGCACTGTCGTAATTAATGTGCCTCCCAAAGATTAACGATTTCGTTAATTCTCCAATTCGCTCTATACGATTAAAATTTTTTTTTAACCATTTCACATGTACTCTTGAGGCAACAAAATTACTTACCATTATACTTACCCACTCACTGAGTCTTTGTTATAGTTGTCACTCTTTCTATGGTAGCTTAATTGGTAGAGCGACTGTTCGATAAGCAGGTTGATGTGTGTTCGAGCCACACTCGGGGAAAATTTTTTTCATCCCTTATTGCGATACGAACTGTCGTAATAAAAGTGCTTTTCTAAAGGTTTACGATTTTGTAAATTTCCCAATTGGCCCTATAAGTTTGGAAATTTTTTTAAACTATTTTACATGTCCTTTTGGAACAACAAAATAATTTATTATAATGCTTACTCACTTACAGAGTCTTTAATCTAGTTATGACTGTTTCTATACTTCACTGGCGAGAATAAGATTAATCTGAACCTACAATGTATACAATTCACAGCCTCCTGGGAACTTGATTGGCACAGCAATTATTCGGTAAGCAGGAGGTTGTGTGTTCGAGCCAGATTCGGGAAAAAATTTTCTGTACTCAATTGCGATGAGCACTGTGATAATAAATGTGTGCTTTTTCAAACATTTACGATTTCGTAAATTTCTTTCATTCGCCCTATAAAATGTAAAAATTTTTTAAATTATTTCATATGTACTCTTGGCATAGCAAAATATTTTCCATCATACTTACTTACTTGCTGAGTCTTTAATCTAGTTATGACTGTTTCTGTTCTCTTATTGCGAGGATGAAATTGATTTGATCCGACAGTGTGTGGAATTCACTGCATCCTATAGCTCAATTGGCAGAGCGACCGTCCGGTAAGCAGGAAGTAGTGTGTTTGATCCACATTAGAGGAACATTTTTTATTTCTTATTGCGATGGGCACTGTCGTGACAAAAGTGCTTTTTCAAATATCGACAATTTTGTAAATTTCTCTAATTCGCTTTATAAAATTACAGATTTTTTTTAAACCTTTTTTTATGTACTCTTGTGGCATCAAAATAACCTACCATCATACTAACTTACTGAGTCTTTGATCTAGTTATGACTCTCACCTGCTGTACTTGCGAGAATGAAATTTATTTGATCCTACAGTGTAAGGAATTCACAGGCCTCGGTAGCATCATTGGCAGAGCGACTGCTATAGCAGAAAGATGTGTGTTTAAGCCAAACTCGGAAATTTTTTTTTTTTTTTTAATTGCGATAAGCATTGTTGTAGTAAATGTGCTTTTTTTAACATTTACGATTTTATACATTTCTCCGATTCGCCTTTAAGATTAAAAATTTTTTTTTACCATTCAACTTGTACTTTTGGGGCAAGAAAATAATTTACCAGAATGTTTACTTACATTTATTAAGTTATTCTAAATGTTGTGCCAAAATCTCAGATTTATTATCTTCTTAGTTTTTGAGACAATCAAGACTAATGTTCGTACATTGTGTCCACTACAGCCACGCGTGAATACTCAAAAAGGCATTGGCATTTTTCTATTGCTCTTTTGCATTTTTCTACGTAAAAGAGAAAGGAGGCTTACCTATTCTTGTTCTCGTCATTCCAATGATCGATCGGCGTGTAATTATGACTCCTACATCTTGCCATTTGCACTATTGATTCCTATGTAAAAGTGTACGTGAGTGAAGCAGCGGGAGAAGCCTTTCCCCCTTTCCCGATCCATTAAGTTTAAATAAAAATTAGTCATAAAAAGAAAGCCAATGCCTCCTTGCGGTTTCTGCGCGGCTATGGAGAATGCTGTATATGCATCGTGTCCATGTACCCACCATACAGTGTGAACGCTAGTTCATGCTGACTGTGTTACGAAAGCCCGCACACAGTGTAGGTAGACGGAGCTGAGAAATCGTACGCACTTGCGCGCAGGTAGGCTGTGATTGGCTAATTAAATGAAGCATCTGAAACTAGTATACACGCCCAAATCCACATATCCCGAATACATTAAGCTAATAACCCAGCACGCCAAATTTTTTTAAAAAAAATAACTACATAATATACTAACATTACACTATATCTCATGCGATAATGGTAAAGAGCTTGGTCAAACGAAGCGCAAGTGACATTATTAAATAAATAACACAAGCTTTTAATCCCAAGTAACCTTATACGCCCGAGTTTTTTAACGTCTCGTGCGATAATGGCAAGGAGCTTGGTAAAACGAAGCGCAAGTGATATTAGTAAATAAATAACACAAGCTTTTAATACCAAGTATAAGAAATACAGAAATACTTCTAGAAATACATTTTTGAAGTTCAAGCCAGCGAGTTCCACTCAATTTCAAAATTTTGCAGTTCGGAAGTGATAGAAATTGTAAGTTGTCCTTGAACTCCGCAGAGCGCTTGAGACTGTGAGCAATATAATTGTACACAGATCTAAGCAAATCTTTATCGACTTTGGAAATCATTCGGCAACTTTTTTTTGTAACCAACGCGGAAGAATGTCATGTACAATTTAAAAGAAGTAGGTATGGAACTACGCCTTTGAGAAATGTTTGAAAACTGTTCAGTCTTCCAACCACAATGCTGGCATTGTTGCATTCTAATAAAACGATATTATTTACATTGATTTTTTTTTTATCCAAAAAACTTTTAAAGACTCTAAATACATCTGTAGCTGTGGCATTTTTAGCGTCATCTTTAAGATGTTAAAGCAAATGCTAGACAACTTTTCCAAGCTTAGCATTAAAATACTGTACCGAGACACATAAAAGCTTTGTATTGCTTACATCAGTGCTCTTATCAATGAGGACAAAGTAAAATATATCGTTAAGAATCAAAACTAATTTATTGAATCAAAGCGGGTACAGGACGTTCGCAATAAATTTTGTGCACTTCTATTCATTTTTATATTTCTTACCAGCTGGGGGATCCACAATTAATTTTTGCATCACAGGAATTAAATCATCAACTAATCGAATGCTAACACTATGTTGAGCTAAAAAAAGGCTTGTAGTGATTTCAGCTGCAATAATGCGATCGCGTAATGATGGTCCAGACACAACAACAGGAATAAAAGAATCAGACATCTTAGCAGTGTTAGTACTGTCTACATGTTTTTGCGTATAAGCATGAGTGACCAAATCAGATTTTTTAGTGAAGTGTAGTTCAATTAGACAGTATTTACAGTTAGCTTTTTAATGATCATTCAAGAGCTTTTCAATCCAGTCTCTTAAGATTTCATCAAGAAGCCAATCGTCCTGCCATGGAACCAGTTTTCGTGCTTTTGCATGTGTAGGTGAGGTACTGTTGCTCTTCCTTTTTGAAGTCGCCAACGCGCTCGCTATTTTGTCGGATTTTCAAAGTACTATAATCTATCTGTATGCGTATATACACATATAAATGTTACAACAGTCAAGTGTCGAACGGTTATAAATTCTATATATAAAAAAATACTATTGAACTTGCTGCGAATACACTGACAATATATAAGAAAAAAACGGAAGATCTCATAAGAAATATTACCCACACACCCAAAGCAACGTTCAGAAAAAAGTAGTGGCGAAAAAAAAGTTAACTTACTAATATTATCACGTATACATATTCGGCCAACCTGGATGCTGTTGAAGATCGCACGTTCACGGACAGCCGTCTCTGCTGATGTTGTCCACTAATGTAGCTCTCATGTTTATTTTTTTTTTTTGGAACGTGTGCATACCAGATTACAATTAAAATCGGATTTAATAGCAAGTCGGCGTGCAAGGTTTCTTTAACAGACATTGTAGTCATAAGTTATAATTTTTAAATATATGGGCTAGCAAGCTAATTCGGTTTACTGTGGTTTTGCTTTCTATATTCATGTGAATACATAAAGATAAGCAGATTTCGTAGCTTCTCCTGCGTTGTCTTCTTCAAAATTGTATTAACCATACTTACATAAAAAAAGGGCGAACAAGCGCACTAGTTAACTTAATATTATATTCCATTATCGCACGAGACGTTCAAAAACTCGGGCATATAGGGTTACTTGGGATTAAAAGCTTGTTTTATTTATTTACTAATATCACTTGCGCTTCGTTTTACCAAGCTCCTTGCTATTATTGCACGAGACGTTCAAAAACTCGGCCGTATAGGGTTACTTGGGATTAAAAGCTTGTTTTATTTATTTACTAATATCACTTGCGCTTCGTTTTACCAAGCTCCTTGCTATTACCGCACGAGACATTAAAAAACTTGGGCGTATAGGATTACTTGGGATTAGAAGCTTGTGTTATTTATTTACTAATATCACTTGCGCTTCGTTTTACCAAGCTCCTTGTCATTATCGCACAAGACATTAAAAAACTCGGGCGTGTAGGGTTACTTGGAATTAGATGATTGTGTTATTTATTTACTAATATCCTTGCGCTCTGTTTGACCGAGCTCCTTGCCATTATCGCATGAGATATAGAGTGTTTTCCGCAATTGTCGCCAGTAACCAAGTAGGGTCGGATCCTACCTTACCATCAGGTCGATAAGCAGACTCCCTATATTTTACTGGCGCTCTG
Source organism: Copidosoma aretas (assembly GCA_030522625.1). Lineage (NCBI taxonomy): Eukaryota > Metazoa > Arthropoda > Insecta > Hymenoptera > Encyrtidae > Copidosoma > Copidosoma aretas. The sequence goes on along the minus strand of JAPYYV010001351.1, from coordinate 1,170 downwards.
TTCCGTTTTCTGGCCAGTTGAAGCAGCAGACGATGCATGGATGTCGTGTCAATTTCAGCACATTCACGTCGTCGTCTGCTGTTTTTACTGGCCAGAAAACGGAATAGAGCGCCAGTAAAATATAGGGAGTCTGCTTATCGACCTGATGGCAATGTAAGATCCGACCCTACTTGGTTACTGGCGACGATTGCGGGAAACACCCAGAGTGTAATGTTAGTATATCATGTCGTTATTTTTATAAAAAAAATTTAGTAGGCTTGGTTATTAGGTTAAAGTATTCGAGATATGTGCATTTTGGCGTATAGACTAGTTTCGGATGCTTCAACTGATTAGCCAATCACAGCCTACTTGCGCGCAAAAGTGCGCGATTTCTCAGCACCGTCTACCTACTCTGCTTACATAGCTTACCTCCCACTATGTGAATTGCAGAGCGCGCCATCTACTGCATGTTTAAGTAGCTATTTTGTCTGGAAGTGCCACTTTTTAGGCAACAATTGGTACTTTCAAATAATCAAAGATTTGTAATCAACGTCAAAATCTTACAACTCATGAATTACCATAATATAAATAATAAGTAATAATTAAGTTAAGTAATAATAATTGCAATAGTTATAATTACTTATTCGTAATCAGCATGGTGAAAATCCCCATACATCAGTTACCATGACATTTATAAATCTTATCTTTTCCAAGCAGCCATATTAGAGTCGCAATTTTTAATTTCTAAAAACTAATGACATTACCGTTATTAGATCCATAAAACATGGTAAAACAATATTTTCTCGTGAATTATTGAAGTCTTGAATATCTCATGATACGAGGAATGACATTGCTGTACAGTACCTCAAAAATCGATAATTTAACCCCAAATAAACAGTATTTCCAATACTTTTAAGACTTTTTAGTGGTTCTATCGTGTATAGCGTGCTTGAATCCTCCGTGAACGGTATATTTTTTAGGCGATGCTTTTTAGGCAAGAATTGGCACATTTTTAACATTGTTCTCAGGGCCGGATTACAGCCTACGCCAACAACGCCATGGCGTAGGGGCGGCACGGTGACAGGGGCGGCGCGATTTACAGAAAAAAAAAATTCGTAATTTTTTTTCTATAAATTTTTAAAAAATGCCTATAGAAAAATGAATATTTTTAGTAAATTATTTGTCAAAATA
>JAPYYV010001350.1:0-24798 GCA_030522625.1 Copidosoma aretas | reverse complement strand
GTATTATATTATTTTACGTAATCTGTTAGTTTTCTGTAAAGATTCATCGTTTTTTGGCTGAGTAATCGGTGTTTACGTTGCTTTTGGAATGACTTTTTCCATGACGTGCGTACTAAAACTCTGAACTTTGGAACGCAATATTTTTGTTTAGGCACCGCTGATTCTTCTGAAATGTTAACAGTAGATCATAAATAGTTTAAGGAATACATGCTTAAAATTTCAAGAAATTTCGTCGTCTTGTCATTTCATCAACTACTACCTTAAATCAACTTTCTGTCCTCCTTTTGCTAGTTGCCTGCCATAATTCTTTGCCTCTTGCTAACCTCTTATGCAGCGTCTGTTTGGTTTTCTTTATTTATTATGTCCCATTCACTAATAATTTTTCTATCCTCATTACATTAATACTACCATAATATTAATATTAATGCGTGCTATCATCATTTAATACAAATAAATGTATTCGGTCCGTCCGATGGATTATCCAAAAATATTAGACATATATTTTTCCTTTTTTCTTCTAAATACAAAAGGACGGAGATAGAGCACATCAAAGTTCAGGAGTTGAAGGTGATGACGTCAGAAAAACATGGAATTCATGCACGATTTTATGTCTTTCTAGGAAAAGAGAGAAAATATGTATCTAATAATTTTTTGATATAATCCATCTGATGGACCAAATATATTTTTTCATAAGAAATGCGATGATATTTAATGTAATGTTAGCCCATAATTTAAATCGAAAGTAAAAATTACTTGGTATTATTTCGCTATTGTATGAAAAATGTACATAACGATAATAGTATTCTGCGCCAAAAGGAAAACACAACTTGATTTTTTGCAGATTTTGAATCTTAGAACATCAAACTTACCTGATCTTTTATTTTTATTAAAAGATAATTTTTACGGTGATATTACAACTTTTAGCAACATATAATCTCTAAGTTACTTTTTGTTTTATAAGTAGATTAGTAATTTCTAGTTTGTTCTCTTTATGATCTTAAAGAATCTGAGATAAACAATCAAACAAACGAGGTTAATCACATATTTTTCATTTTGAATAATTTTTCATTACTGTTATTAAATAAATAGAGCAGCTCGTACAGTCCGTGTAGTTGAAGCTTGTATCGTAAGAGCAATAAGTTAAATCACTTTGGTTGCAAGCTTATTAGGTTACATAATTTGTGTTCAAAATACTTATTTTTCAACATATTTCAGTACGTGCCATGTCTATTATTAGTGCAGAAAATGTTTACTTGCAGCTAACTTCACGATGAGACCACATTTTGCGAACACGGATCCTGAAGAAATCTCGATTTGAGCATATTAAAATATACATTCTTTGTTTTCGATGTTACAATAACTTTCGTGCCAATATTACTAGGTAAAACTTGAGTATAGCTTCAAATATGCTGAATTTAATCATAATACTATCGGCTCATCGAAATAAATAATCTTGTATCGCAGCTTGAAAATTCCAGTATTGGAATCAGAAGTGAATAGCAACGTGGTCGCCAAAGCTTTGTCTGCTTCTTAAACTTACCTCGTAGCACTCCTGCGCTACTGGAGGATTTTATCTGTTCATGTCTCTGCTTATAAGTTATTAGCCTGCATGATGGATACAGATGTTCCTTGTCCCCCGAAAGTGTCAAAATATTTTCGTAAGTATCTACGATTTGGGTGATTAACTGTTCATTGGATTTAATAAACAGAGTTTCGACGTACTATCTACGGGCAAAGCAAGAGCACTGTACATGTAAGGTTAAAACTATTTCTTTTATTATTAATTCATATCATACTGCGGTTCAATATTTTTATACAAACTGCTTTCTTCTGGTCATAAAGGAACTTGTATAAATATTTTTTTTTTTAATTAATCTACTCAAACAGCAAAACACTGTAAATTGAAGTGTGAATATTTCTCAATACACACAAAGTAATCTGAGAAAAGGAAATAAAGTAAATATAGAATCGTACTCAAAGACGTAACTTTCCCTAAAAAATAAAAAATCGGATCTGAACGGATGGAAAATAGTCATGTTGGATAACATGGTTGTATTAGTGATATGTAATAATATATGTCTTGATGCATTCATAGCAAGTACATTTGGTAACTGATTACCCTGTTGCCTGCAGAAATAAACAAAAAATGTACGTCCTAAAAAGCCTATTGGAATATCTAATATGTTATACCTTTGTACATCAAATATTCAACTGTTAAATAAATAAATTCAACTTAAGCAAACTGCAAGATATTTTGTTGTGACAAATTATAATGAAACTTGGATTGGTAATTAATGTCTTTTCTGCTTGATAGTTAGCGATTAAATCAAATAACACCTTACGTTCAAGCTCACGTTTCTTTTATGTGTTCTTCTGTGAGACAGGCGCTCACATTAATTTATTTCTGATAATATCTAATTAACTGTCAACAGAACAATCAGAAAATATAGAACATATCTTTTTTTATTTATAGAAGGCTATATAAGCCGTTTTCTTGTAGCTAAAATTTCATGCCCCAAGCCTTAGTATGCCCACGCCCACATTAGGCAGGCTGCGTCACTCGAGTACCGCGTGTAATAGTTAACAATGCAAGATTTATCATGTGAAATTGGTAAGTACCACCCAAACAGACGATGTCGATGAATCATCCCAAGCTGACATTCTTGCGATCACACAGCATCTACTGCCAACATACAACAAACTGTCTGATGTGGCCATAGCCGACTGGTCAAAACCACTCGTTCTATTTTTTCTTCACGCAATCGATTCTCAGAAAGAATTTTTTTTTGTGTTCATGTTATCGATTTTTTTGCATGTGGACTAGTGTTGATAAAAATTTTTTAAAAATAATAATTTGAACACTTGACAATAAATAAATAAATAATCATTTTGTGCTGCTCTTGGCTAATGGTAATAAAAAGAATCCTTAAATTTTTTACGTAAAAGTACAATTAAATTCAAATTATAGCAAGAATTGCAGTTCTGTCATAATAATCAATTAATTTAATACACCATTAAAGCGTTCCTTTAATAATATTTTTTACTTTGTTATTGGTATTAATCAATGAAAACTGTCGAACTTTTCAAAAAAATTCTAACTCTATATTTGAAAATATTATTTAATGTAATAGCAAAATTTAAGGTATGCTCGTCCATTAACTTCTGGTGAAAACGTTCATTTTTATGGAAAAATTATAACCTATAGATCTATAGCAAGTGATCAGTAATAAGTTCATCGTGTCAATCAGATGACAAAAAAGTATTTTACTAACACTAAGAAATAATTATTTGTTGATAAAATTTCTTTTTTTATATTAGCAAGGGCCTTGGTGGATATCAAGTTCCTGTAAAGATGCCGAGAGGTAGTTTTTCTTCTAGGGATTGTACGTATTCGAAAGCGATCAACCAGAATTCGTCATTCCATCGCTTTACGTTGAAGAACAGTATTGCATGAGTTATCATTATTTTTATCATAAACATCGTGGTACAGGTCGTAAGCTTGGCTCAGTATTTTATTATTTGATAAAGCGAGAAGAAATCTCATATTTTTCGTACAAACTCGAATAAAAGATATTAATACGTTTTTACTCTTAAAGTCCGAACAGAGAGTAAGAATGTCATTTTCCTATCTGGAAATTTTTGTTGAATCCCTTAGATATTTACTAAAAAGTTAATAAAGATATTAGGACTATGCATCTAAAAGCATTGACTCTAAAAACTCATAAATAAACAACGATAGCGAATTTTACGTAACATAAGAGAAATAAGCTGTGTAATACGTTCCTAAATATTCAATCAATAAAGTAGTTATTAAGTTACATTGCGGAATATGTTTGCCAAATTTAACTAGAGGAGATCAGCAATTTGAAAATTTAAGTGACACCATTTTATTTATGAAACCCTACAACATATTTGATGAAGATTTAGGAAACTGAAAAATTCCTTCCAATATCTTTGTAATTTTACCGTAACCGCTAGTCAAGTATTTGACACCCAATTTAAAAGGCAGAAAAAAATATGGCAATCAATCTTAATATAGCTATTAAAACAGTTCTTACGAAGAAGTATACAGATTTTCTTCTGCAGATACTTATTCTGAACTTCGCAATTACATTCTTCAACTATGTGTCAAAATACACATTTATTATAATTTAAAATAGTTTTCTAGAGATGCTGGTGATTCTAACAACCGTACGCACCTCTTTCTCAGCAGCAACTAAATTATGCGCTAAACTTTAGAGAGGAAATGTTAGAATATCGTATTCGGTATTTTACTTCAACATTTGTTTCCGCGTATTACTATCATTTTGATTCGTCTTTTTCACATGGAATTTAAAATGTTAATTTGTTATCCAGTTACTGATGCATTCTTATGAAAGTTCACTATCATTATACTAAGAAAAATATTGATGCCTATTTTTATTTTTAATATATGTATAATTTTTGTGATTGTATTATAATTACGAGGCAGTGAATATAATTGCGTAATAATTAAAATCATTTATTGTGGTTTTTGAAGAGTGTGTCATATCATTTCTTGTGCAAGTGCCGTTTGTTAATTGACTGTTTTTTGTTAGTATTCTCGGCAACTGAATCTTGTATGTATAGCTTGGACTTCTTTGGTATACTTGCAATCAACCATTGTTTCTAAATCTAACTTAATTTTGACCACCTTTCCCACATATTTAATGCTATTTTTTCCCTATATCCCACTCGGATGAGAGATACTGCCATCTTCTCGTCGGTTTTCATCGAGTAATGCCAATAAAAAATGAAGTAAAGGAAAAGCATTAGAGTAACGCTTTAATTATTAATTAAATTGATTCATCATTGATTATAAACATTGTCAGTATAAATTTAATAGTAATATTGCGTAAAAATTTAAAAATTTTTTTCATCAGCATTAGCCAAGAGCAGCACAAATTTTTTATTTTTATATCATTTATTATTTAAATTACTAATTTAAGAAATTTTTCATCAGCGCTAATTTACGTGTGAAAACAATCTGTAACACTTACATAGAGAACAAAAATTGTATGTTTGAAGTAGATGTAGTGTGCTTGCAGGAATGTAAGCTTGGGATAATTAATTTTGATTGAGACTAGAATTTATCGTATGATTTTGAAGTTAAAGCCGGAGCTCTGATCTGAACCTTAAAAGCATCTCATACATTAATTAAATTACCCTATACAAGCATAATAAAGAAAAATGAAGTATGACACTATTTATAAAAGTAAATTGTTGCAACTTGTCGAAAAAGTGATTGCTTATCACTGTACATCATTAATCATAGGTCATAGACCCTGGAAGCTGTCAAATACATAGACCTATTTCTATTGCTCTTACGAGCTACAACTGTAGTAGAGTCTCATATGTATATATATATATATATATATATATATATGTATGTATGAAGCATTCTACGTGAAATGTGATTACTTCTGTAAACTCTAGGTATCAATAGTTCTCCATTAGAAAACATTAGACTAATTTTTTTAGATTTTTTTTCCAACACTACTACCGCCAGTGACTGTCACAAATTACGAATTCAGTTTTTCTTTGACTGGCAACTTGTACATGTTTAGGGAAATATTAGACGGGGTTAACAAAAAAATTTGTTTTTGTCAGAATTTTTCCTGTAGAATACGATAAAAATATGATTAAAAGTTGAAAAGTTATCTTTACCAATTTTATTCGAATTATAAACTTAAAAATAATTTTTCCAAATGTATGACAGTTTTTTTTCAATTTTTTTTTCGTTCTAAGTAAATAATATCTACTCTTAAAAAAAGGTTGTCTAATAATGGAACTAGCCACGGTGTTGGCGCTCAGGGGCGCTAAAGGTAAATATTCACGGTTCTTACATTTTATATTATTCTGTAGTGTAGAAAAAAATGTGCAAAAATCATAGTGTATAATAATTATAGTAGCTCAATATGCTACTTGTATTAAATAGAAAAAATAAAAAAAGAAGAATTCAATATAGCGACCAATAATCTCGAAAGTAACAAATTTTCATAAATAAAAAACATATTTGTGATCTGCGTAAGTTTCTGAATAAATAATGTATCTTGCAAAATTTTAGCATCAAGCGTGGTTTCGAAAAAAATTTTATAAACATTTTCAGCCCCCTGGGCTAAAAAAATTAGATACTTAATAAAGGTCGGAATGAATTTACTAGTAAACTTTACCGTATCGTGTTTTTATTAGTATTGCTACTTACAAATATAGTATTAAATTCTTGGAATTTAAAATAACTTATCCAATATGGCGACCATCCATTCTGAAATTAACAAGATTCGCTAACTAAAAAATAAATTCGTTATTAAGGTATAATTTTAAGTGAAAAATGTATCTAAAAAAATTTCTGCACCTAGCGCGGATTCCGTGAAAAAAAATAATAAATATTTGTAACTTTTCGAACTGATAAAATCTGAGAGTTAATATAAACTTAAATAATTTTACTCTCCAACTTAAAAAAACCCTAAAGTTAAGAAGGCTGCTGCTTACCAATGTAGTATGAGATTCTTGAAATCAAAAATTGCGGATCCAATATGGTGACCAACAGTTATACAATTAACGAATCTCGCTATGTATAAAATATATTCGTAATCTACGTGAAATTTAAAGTAAACAATGTATCTTGCAAAATTTTTGCAGCTGCAGCAGGTCTGAGAAAAGAAATAATTTTTTTCAAGACGACCAGTGAATTTTTTCTGAAGATGTCTGGACCTCTAGGAGGTTCCTTCCGAGGAAATGCTGATACGTAGACAGCACGTCGTTAAAAGTCACTGCCAGTTTTAACGATCGGTACGGTGTAGTAGATAGTCAATGAAAGAGTTTCTGCCCTTTACCTGATACTGATTGGAGTGTGCTTGAGACAATCGCGGTGCCGTGTAAATAGTATTCAGTAAGATATATGACCAAGTCTTCTGATGGGAACTTTGCACCAAGGGCCCGCACGAAAGATTTTCATATTTAAGGAAACCAGAGGAGTTGGAAAAGAGGGTTGACTTGGTTAGGTCGATTAGGTTAGGAAAATTATGAGTTGGGTATAGATACGCGAACGTTTGGAAATATGATTACGTAAAAGTATAGAATACAATACTTATTTGATTTTTTTATATTTTAAGCGATGTTTAAAGTTATTAATATACAAATAAATAAAAAACACTTTTTTTTGCGTGTTGTACAAAAACTGGCCCATTTCAAAGGCTGAAATAGGAATGTACTATTACGTGCTATTAGAAAATTGCCATGAAACTGGAATATGCACGCACCAAACGAGAGTTCAACTTTACCCCTGCACTTATATGATGAACTCACCATCTATATTTGTTATACGCTTTACTACCTGAGTTGATATCTAAACGTTCAGCAAAAATACACTGCATTCATTGAACCATTACGGGCTTTCAGCAGAAACAAGACCATTACGGACTCTTATAAATAGGTCGAAAAAATGGAATTGCCACGCATCAAATAAAACTTCAACTTCACCCTGGAATTTTTATCATGTCATCATCATCTTTATTTCTGCACTTAACCATACCAATCGATAGTTGAACACTTTGTGAATATAAACTACATTCTGTACCGTTACAAGCTCTTAGTTTTTAATAGGAAGGGAAACTGACTTTACGAGTTTACAAGCCTGTGGCAGTAGATAATCCAAATAAAAAATTTTTTTTTAATTTTAGATATATACTCAACTTTCCAAGAATACGTAACGTTCAAATTAGGGTGCTCAAGTTCGATATCAGATATATGGACTTGTGCCAGCTTTACCGCGGAAATTTTATATTTGATTAATTTTTAGGCTGCCGCTTAAACAGTATTTAAGTTTCAAAATAAATTTTTCTGGTTCTTTAAAATGCATCAAAATTTCATTTATGTTCGTGATTTTAAGATAATGTGAGGTTAAAAAAAAGAAATGTTCGTATTTTGCTTTTAGGGGTCGCAACCATTAGCATCTCGCTAATTCACAATTTTTGAGCCTGTAACGCCAATTCAGCTATTTTTTTCTTTATTTAAAACCATAGCAATAATGTGTCATGATTAAATTTTTGATGCAACTTCAAAATAAATACATGCTGTATTAAAAAAAAGTTTTTTATACAAATCCATGCATACAACGTTTTATCGACTGGGACATGAAGTATACCAGTTTTCGTAGAATGACCCATTAATAGCATTAGCAGTCCACGTAAATGTATAATGTCAACTAAAACTTAAATTAAGGTGTAGCAAAAAAAATGATATTGTGATGAAGGAATTCCTGATTGTCCCGCAGTGGATAAATATACGAAATATTCAAATGTTTATGATTTAAAATTTTTTCATAATTTACTATTAAGACAAAAAACTATGGAATTTATTAATTTATTCCTGAGGTCAAAAACTATAATGCTAGTATCAAGAAGTAGCGTTGTTGTGACAAGTAATTTTATCATCACAGCTGGTATGAAGCAGTGATAACAGAATGATGAGTAATCTTATTAAATAATTACAAGATCACTTTGACCAAGATCAACAAGATGCTTGACTCATAAGTTGTCAATACAAGTTCTTATCTCTATTTAAACAATTTTTTTTGTTGTAAGCTTTTTTGAATAATTTTATTGATAAAATAATCTAAATGCTTGCAAATCTTTTAATAGTAGCAGTTAGTGTCCATATTAACTAGCGGGTGTAGACAAGCAGATAATTGAATGTCCATTACATCACATACGCAGTCAACCTAGGAAAATACTTTAACAGACCTCTTACAATGCTATATGCCCGTATTTTCGATACTTATTATGAATTGATAATTATTGATATAAATCACAATTTATGAACATTTCACAAATCATTCTAAATTGGAAAACGCACTTTACTAAGATAGTGCCGATCCTATGCAAGAATAAAAAAATAATCCTCGAGTTTGGCTCGAACACACAACCTCCTGCTTACCAGACATGTGCTGTACCAATTGAGTTGGGAGTGGGGGGGGGGGGGGGTGGGAATTTTAGACCCTGTAGGTTCTGATTAATGTCATTCTCGCAAGTAGAGCCATTCTTCACCCAAGGCTCGATTTTATATTATTTGGTGATGTGAATGATCCCAATGCTTGCAAATCTTTTAGTAGTAAACATTAACCCAATAACGAGAGGGTGTAAGCAAGCAGATAATGGATATCCATTATATCACATACGCTGTCAATCTAAGAAAAGGTTTAAAGAGGCATCTCCTTCTGCTAGATGCCCATATTGTCGATACTAAATATCAACTAATATTTTTGCATATACATTAAAAATTATGAACATCACACAAATTATAGTAATTGAAAAATGAACTTTACTACGATAGTGCTGATCGTATGCAAGAATGAAAAAAATTATTCCCGAGTGTGGTTGGAACGCACGACCTCCTGCTTACCAGATAGATGCTCCACCAATTATGCTATCGGGGGCTGAAAATTCCAGACACTGTAGGTTCTATTTAATTTTATTCTTGCAAGTAGGGCCATTTTTCACCTGAGGCTTGATTTTATATTAGTCGATGATAAGAATAATCTTAATGCTTAATCAGAACTTACAGCGCCTGGAATTCGCAGCCCGCCGCGCCGTCAGTTCAATTGGTAAAGCATATATCCAGTAAGCAGAAGGTTGTGTTCGAGCCACACTCAGGGATGATTTTTTAAATTCTTGCATGTGATTGGCATTATCGTAGTGAAGTACGTTTTTTGGTTTAGAGTGATTTATGTAATGTTGATAATTTTTAATTTATGTTAAAATCATTAATTAATACTTAGTATTGAAAATACGTCCATTTAGCATTGTGAGAGATTCGTTCCAACCTCTTCCTAGATTGACTGCGTATGTGATATAATGGATATCAATTATCTGCTTGCCTACACCCGCTAGTTAATCTAACAACCATCTAAAACTATTTTTTGATTAATGTTTGTATTTTGTATGAACTTCACGATCTATAAAATATGTGAAAAAGAATGCATTGCTGCAGAAAATCTTTACTGGGAAATTGCATGATGTCCTGCAGAAGTTGTTTTTTACAATATCTTTTACAGGATTAACGACAAAATAATAATTCCAAAGGTTCAGTCGTGCTCCATGTATACGCACGCTACAGTTCAATTTAAAAATCGTCTCATGAATGTGTTAGAGATTTATAACGTATGTTTCCGAGGTCCTCACATGTCAATAACTAGGCATGATACTTCAGATTCCTATTAATCGACTACTTGCTACATTGTATCAAATATTGAAGTATCTTGGAGGGTATCAAACATGTAATAAGTGATAATATGAGTTTATATTATATTACATATAATAAAAATATAATGTAATTAGTTCGAACACTTCTCGGTACATAAGAATACTTGGAATCCAACACTTATTATATATCATAGAAATTTATCTAAATATCTTAAAATAAATAAAAAAGCATCAGACTAGCTGAAAATTTGTTCGAATATGTTGGAGAAGAGTACAATTAGTGAAAGAGTCAGGGTCAGAAAGTTGGTAGTAAATTAAAAATTTATAAATTATATGGGTGTTTACATTAAAGAGTTTTCAGAAATATCTAGAAATACGTGAAAAATGGAAAAAATACACCAAAATGTACAAAATAAAATAGTACATTAATAAAATAAAATACATCGGAGTCTTAATGACTTTATATGAGAATACATATTAATTAAGACCTATGGATACAGATGTTGAATAAATTTTGAACATATTAAAGTCCAGACAAAGACAAGAATTTGCAATCAAGTATAAAATCATAAATTATTTGTGCCTAAATGCACGTTCTTAATTTTCCAATTCGCAAATGGGGAGCATCATTGCGTACTATCAAATTTAAAGGATAAATACTCTAATCAAAATACTTTATAAGTGCGTACAATGATAAAACACACATATTTTCACTGCCAAAATGATCATCGCCTGTACTACGCTACATTATGATTCAAAGTATTCTTTTTGATTAGGGACAACAAGTTTCAATGTATTATTAAATAATGCATTACCTTATCGCATTGTAAACGTTCTTAAATTGTCAAACTCTAGAACTACTTGAATTCTATCTCGATTTATTTGCAATCACTATACCTAATCAGCATAACACATGAAATACGCATGATCAAAATTTCTGTCATGCAAATCACGCTTTTCGCTTTCGAATCAATTAAGAGTCCGAACAAGAGTGGGTAATGCGATAGTATCGATAAAATCACTTATTAAACCTTCAGAAGCATCGATAGAAATTTGATTTTCTAGTCTTAAACCTTAGTGTTTTAGAAGCACATACTTTTTTGCTCAAAATATTAGTGAAGGATACCAGAATTACTCACAGAAAATAATCATCTTAAAAGTATTAGCTGTAAAACGACCACTTGATTTATCTACAATAAACAGTTGTATAATACTTTTTCATGTCAATCGTGTAGCACGTGAAATATTCAAATTATCACTTAGATTTTGAGTTTGTTTTTTCGTCTTGATATAAGAGCACATTTTTCTAAATAAGTAAATAAATTATTACTGTCTTTGTCTAAATTTTTTAATCTTTTCTTGGCCCTAAACATTTTCTGCGGTGCTGCGGAGGTTTGTGGGGGCTTCGAAAAATAGTAGGTTGGTGCGAGGTGAGCGGTGGGGGGTACGGTTGGGTTCAACCGTCGTAACGTTATTGGAATGTTGCACTATAAAAACAAGAGTTTATGATGATTAAAATATAACATTTTTATTACAAATCAAATAACGATAATTTGATATTGCTTGTACGAACAAAGCCGACGACGCACGAGCGATAAAGAGAAAGAGAAATACGTGGAGGAACAGAAAATACCATGTACATATATCTCCATGTAGAGAATACTACATACACAGACTGTATGATACTGTATTTTCTTTTGAATATGCGTGCATGTAAACAGTTGTATGCATTTGATATTTGCTCCTGCTAGTGCTAGACTGTTAGGTTTATGTTTTTACATCTTCCGACTATCACCAGTGATAGTTCCGTTCTTTTGATTACCGCAAGTATGTAGTTCAAGAAGCCTAGACTCTTACTTGAGTACAAATTTAACTAATTTTTATATTTAATAATACATAAAAACACTCTACTTATTTTAGGTATGTACATTTTCAATCCAAGTATTCTGAAAAGAATAGAGTTACGACCAACTAGTATTGAAAAAGAAGTTTTTCCAACGATGGCAAAGGAAGGTCAATTATATGCAATGGAACTTTCTGGGTATTGGATGGATGTTGGTCAACCAAAGGATTTTTTAACAGGTATGCATTGATCTCTTCAGACTAATACTTGCAGATGCGCTAATAATTTCTCGAAAACCATAATGGTATAACTCTTTGATCAATATACAAGGGATAATGTAAAGTTGGAAAAATCTGAAAAAAATTAAATCTGATGCAGAATTTTCTCAAAAAGTCAAAAAAATATTTTCCCTAATCACTCAGATATCGGCTTTATGTATTTATTGAACAATTTTTAAAAAAAACGCTTTTTTCTTTGTTATTTGCATACATCTCCGTTCTGAAACGTCAGAGAGTCTTCAGAAAATACTCAAGTTATTTTTCTTAAAGTTCCCTATAGCATCAATTTTTTTAATTGCAATACCAAACGTTGATCAATGTGGAATTTCAAAACTAAAAAATAAAATTTTGTATACGTCAAAATTTCAAAATACTTGATAAACGTATGTTAGTATCCAATCTTTAACAAAATAAGCCTTATTTAGTGATCAAATATCAATTGGTTTTTTTAAAATAAATTTTCAAACGCACAATTTACACCTCGTACTTCTTAACTATAATTAATTTTTTTAAAGTTGACTTCGTGAATAACATGACAAATAAACTCACTAGACCCAATAATATTTGCTGGCTGTTCATATGTATAGAGTGAAAGAAGTGCTCTTTGTAAAATATGTTTGTTGTGAATATGTAATAACTAACTTTTTGCGCTCTGTGCACTGCGTAACTTATGTTTGTTATCCTCGCACTTGTATTATCCTAAAAAGGACATCAGGAAGATGTTAAAATATTGGCATATATTTGTGTCACTAAATGGAGTCATGCGCAAATCACCAAACATTATTGTGTCTAGTTGATTTACGACAATTAGGCAAGTATTCAGAGAAGATATTTACATCAGAGAACATGTAATAGTTTATATTTTAATAGTGTGAAGTGAAGTATAGAAATTTGAAATAAATACAGATTTTCTTGGAGACAAACAATTTTGCAGTTGAAACGAATACAAATATCTTAGTAGATTTTGTATTAAGTCAATCGCATAAGGTGGATTCAGAATCGTTATAAACATTAATAAAAAAAAGGTATGATGGCTCTATTAGGAGTTAAGATAAGAATGTATGATTTTTGCGATTACAGGCAAGTCTGCAAATATTTTGAGCTGAAAATTAAACACATACTTGATCACATACAGAAACAAATCCTAAATTTTTAACCGCGCACTTATGAGATGCGCAGCCATCACCCGCTACTCTACTCAGGTCTAGTGCAGTGAGTATGATACTGGTAACATGGGTTGACTTATATGTGCTCGGAGCCGATCAAGATCCATGAAGCATTTTTTAACGTATTTTGGTGCTGCAAGTACTAGTATTAAGAGTGTATCGTTGAAAATTGTTAATCGTTACGAACAATTGTAATAAAAAACTCCATAATTTGTTTTTCTTTTGGTTCCAAACAACTTTCATCAAATCGTTTAACTTACTCCAAGCAATAAAGCTCTGGGTTTCCAAGCACTTCTTGATTTAAAGTGGCTCATGCAAATTGATAAAAATAATTATTTTTAACTGAAAAAAATTGTCGGTTATAATTTGAGCACTGCACTTTTCATTTCTTTTTCGAAACTGGTAGGTCAACCATTTCATTTAGAAGAAAAAAAATGTTGAAAAATTCGAACATTAACATTTTTTCTTATGTAAATATCTTTATAAGTCCTTATTATTTGTTTATAAATAACTATAATTGCACATGCAAAATTTTATTTTATGGTATTTTACATGAAGAATGTATTCCCAACAAAAAAATAAAGGGAGAACCATCAAAATTTTAAGAAAACTCAATTATGATGCTAAATTTTGAGCTCATCACGAATATTGAGTATACTATCACACACAAAGAGGAATTTATTTGTACTTCCTGATAATATTACAATTATTGACGAAAGTAACAATTATTTTTATTTGTTTTTACTATTATTTAAGATAATACATCCAGTTTTACTCGGGGTTACCACCAGAGCCCTTCACTTAATACGGCACCAAACGCATATGCCACCTCAAGAGTGAATAATTTGTAATGTTTAAATAAACGCGTTTCGTCTGATTTAACACCGTGTCTTACTGCAAATCAAGAAATGATTTATAATGGTCTACTGTTTGGCAACGACGCGTGACAGTAGTGTGATTCAAGCATGATTGTTTTCATATCTTTCTCTGAACGCTTGAACTGATAGATAACATTTATAATACAGATGTATTCAAGGTTCACACTAGTTTATCTGATGAGCTCGTGATGTGAGATTAAGAGTTTTATAAATCTACTCTCACAAAACCATAATTATAAGAGCGTTGCAATTTTAGTGTATGCTCATGTATGTGATTATGTCTACTCTAAAATTTTTAGCTGAAAATATGCGCGAAATTGCCTAAAGTCGCATAAAACTTAAATTCTTCACGTATCAGCTCCTGATTGAGCTAGCATGACTTTTGAATAAGTAAGTAAAATACGTAACTGGCTGAGATGTTTGCATTTGTTTAAGTTGCAGAATTATTTTCCCCGGAAAACACCTTCTCTAATTCAATTATGATCTTTTTCATAATATAAAAATATTGTAACTTGTGTGGAACAACGTACTATCGTGTTTTTCTGTTTTAAACGTATCACCTCACTCATCAGTTTTAAAAACATATCATCCCCTTGTTCAAGATGCATCATCTTTTTTTTTGCCGTCTTGATTTCATACAGTTAAAAAGTGTGATACTTTTTTTAAACTAAATAAACAAGATAGTACTAAGCGATTATATGTACATACGTTTAATTATGTTCTTACCAAAGCCAAATTCTAGGAATCATTCATAGTCAATAAATATAAAGTCAAATTATCAAGTTTAAAAATTTATGAAAAAAAACTTATCAATTTTTTGTAGCGGACTGAGGCTCATTTTGTTAGGCACTAATATGGTTTGTCGTAGTTTATAAAGATTAAATATTAACATTTGTTTTAAAAGTACTTTGAAATTTTGAGGTATTCGAATTTTTTTTCTGTATTTTTGCTGTATAATTAGTATTAACAATTGATATTCAGTTAAATCAAAACTGTATTTTGTAGAAAAATTTCGTGAATAATAATTTAAGTCTTTTCTTAAGTCTCTCATTTGTTTAATAGCGGAGATATACACAAATAACAAACAAAAAAGTACTTTCTTGAATAATTATTTGATAAATAAATGAAGCCGGTATACGATTTCATCAGATATAACATTTCCGAATACACTTTGTCTTAATTATTAATCCTGAGCCTTGGATGTCGAATTATTCGTAAATCCTTATGCATACACTTTGACATCATAAAAATGATTTACCATACGTATGGATCTATGACCCATTCTGCTACAAAAATATTATACAGATGTACAAATGTACTACTAATACTAACTACGGGTGAAAAAAAATTAATTTTAAGTATAAATTTAATCTCCATACTTTATTTGATAAAACTAGCAAGGACGCTCACAGCATTTTTCACCAAAAAGCCTGTGGGTTCAACTCGCTTAAAACGCACAAAAAGGTTGAAAACGAAATTTAAACATAAAACAATATATTTTTTCCTTTACTTTTCGATAGTGGGATCATTCATATTAAACTATCATTTTTTAGGTTATAATCGCACTTGAACGTTTCCATCGATTTTTCGCTGTGTACTACATCTTTGATCACAAAATAAATGTTACCGATCGAAAGATCAGATCAAAATCTATCGGTTATTACTTATTGCAAATTGCAAAAATTAATTCTAGGCTTCCAAAAATTATAAAAAATAAAACAGGATAAATGTAAAGAATTACAAGAATAACCTGCGACGAATAAATAATTCATCTCAAACTAAAGAAGAAAAATAATATTTAAAAATTGTAATATAAATACAAACATTTAATAAATCACTATAATTTAATTATGGTAACTTTATCAGTAGTATTCATTGTTTGATAATTAAATATGCGTGTGTACATTTTTTACGTTAACGCGATGGATCCATCAAATGGTGTTATTTTTTCTCTACACAAATTTGTCTCAATCGAATTAGAAATTTCAACTTTTACTCTTTTGTGACTCAAGTTACCACTAAAAATCGAAAACTAACATCACCAATCGATAACTCAGTCGAAAGCCTATCGATCTGAATAGGTTGGACATTTTTTAGGCACATTTTGGGACTTATTTGAGTGACCGAGATAAAAGATAATAAAAGATAGTAAAAGTTAATTTCTCCAACTTGCAATCAGTAATAATCGATAGATTTTCATCTCATCTTTCGATTAGTGACATTTATTTTGCGATCTTAGATGTATTATATGACGAAAAATCGATGTTTACATTCAAGTGCGATTTTAACAAAAAAAAAAAAAAAAATTAAAAAACTCAGTATCGGAAAAAGTAGAAAAATGTTCTGTGCGTTTGTAAACGAGTTGAAACCAGAAGCATTTGGTGAAAAATGCCATGAGGGCCCTCGCTGGCTGCTATTCATCATCGCGCTTATGTAGCTTTCTTCAGCTTTTGTATGCTTCTGTATCATGACTAGCTTCCATTTCACTTAAATTCCTGTCTATTTGCAGAATAAATCTGCCCATTCATAAGGTAAAACACCCAATAGTGGACCACTTTCAAATTTGGACCTAATAGTGGACCACCATCAGAAAATTTAATATAACTTCAAAATCTCACTGATGATTGAATAAAAAAAAATTTAACCAGGTTTTAAGAACTCCTGACTTTAAGATGACGCTCTTTATTCATTACAAAGACTGTCTATATTTTTATAAAAAAATTAATTTGGCGGTCCTATTTAGCAGCAGCAAAAAAACCCATTTTTCTGCATAAAAGTTTCAAAATCGTAGGTTCGAAGATGTCATGTAAAAAGTACTGACATAATAACAAATACGTAAATCACTTTTCTGGACATAAATCGTACCCTCAGGTTTACATTTTACAAAAATTTACAGCAAAACAGTCGATTATGTATTAAAAAATATCGTGGTCCACTACACCTCCTATTTTCAAAATTGTACCCAAAAGAGGACCAATCAAGAGGCATGCGGTCCACTGCTGGTTCTCCAGGCAGCAGAAGTGAGCCAGCACTACACCAGCTAACAGTGATAATTTGTCGAGTGACTTCATATATAGTTTTATTAACAAAATATAGTTTTTCACACCATATCGCTGTTATTTTGAATACGTTGTTGATATCAAATACTTTTAGGGTTTAAAATTCGATCAAAGTTGTGAGTATTCTCGATTAAAAATTCTAACCTTAAACGTCATTATCACTGCTGTAAACAAAGGTTTATTAAGTAAATTTTTTAATTAAATAAATACTCACCACTTATTTCAGATTGAACTTCTGTCACTTAAAAGCAATGGCAAAGGTTAGAAAACGAGAGTCTAGGACTTCAAGCAAAAAAAAGCTGAAAAAAAAACATCTGACTAAAACTAAAAGGAAGGCTGAACGTTCAACTTATACCTCTGAAAAGTTTGAAGAGGCTCTTAATCATGTTGGTGATGGCATGTCCTTTAGAGAAGCAGCTATGAAATTCAATGTTCCAAGATCAACATTGTCAAGAAAATTCAACTTTCAGTCCCCATTAGAATGCAAAAAAGGTCCAAAGACCATTCTAAGTAGAAACGAAGAAGAAGACTTGGTCACTTGGATTTTGTACAGTGCAGAAAGAGGTTTCCCAGTGTCAAAAGATATCTTGTTAGATTGTGTAGAAAAGATTATGATTTTACAAAAACGAAAAAATCCTTTCAAAGGAAACCGCCCTGGTAAACATTGGTACGACAGCTTTATGCTGAGGCATCCAAATCTAAGTATCAGAATAGCTTAAAATTTGACTTCAACCAGAGCAAGTATCACTCAAGAGGACTTACAAGATTGGTTTTCTAACATCAAAAATTATCTTGAGCAAAAAGGCTTGATCAAGTTAGATCCAAGTCGAATTTTTAACTTGGATGAATCCTAATTTTTACTTGTTCCATCTGGTACTAAAGTTATTGCTAAGAAAGGAGCAAAAGCTGTTCATAAAGTTGTGAGCAGCAATGAAAAAAGTAATATGACCGTTTTGTTTACCGTAACTGCATCTGGAGTCATACTTCCTCCCATGCTGTTATTCGACCTAAAGACTGCACCAAAAAAAGAAGTTGTGAAACAAATTCCAAAAGATTGGGGTGTTGGTAATACAAAGAGAGGATGGATGACTGCTGAGAGCTTTTATAAGTACGTTACAAAGGTTTTTTATCCATATTTAGAGGAGAATGGATATAAGTTTCCAGTCATCTTGTATACAGACGGGCACTCTTCTCATTTTACACTCCCATTGGTGAAATTTTGTAAAGAACACGAGATAGAACTGATTAAGTTGTACCCGAATGCAACCCATTTACTGCAACCTTTAGATGTTGCATTTTTTCGTCCATTAAAATTAGCTTATAGGAAAGCCAACAAAGCATACAGGATCCAAAATGATATTGTAAACATGAAAAAATCTATGTTTGCTCCAATTCTAAAATCAGCTTTGGATTCAAATGATTTCACAATGAGCATTGTAAATGGCTTCAGAACATGTGGATTAAGTCCATTTGATCCAAGTGCTTTGGATTTTGATGGATTGAAGAAGAGGAAAAAAAGTAAAATTTCAGATGAATCTAATTTAACTAAATTGTCGTCAATAAGTAATAATTTGGTAGAAAAAAAAAGAGATGCTAAAATACTTTGAAACGCTGATATTGCCTCCAGACGTGTTAGAATCGTTTCAACAGAATGAAAACTTCACGACATGGAGTGGAGAAGTTTCTCAATCGGGGTTATTTGAAGCCTGGAGAAAAATGAAAAGATTGAGTGGTAAGTATAAATGAACTTGTAAAAAAATATGTACTTATTTAAAATTCATAAGTCAGATTGAAAATAAATATATTACTCTAAAATACTGTTCTTCAAGCCATGCACAATTTATTTACCACAGGTGACACAGTGCCAAGGGTGTCCACTAGTCAAGGTACCAATGATATGCATACAGATGCATCCCTAGTTCTCATAGATGACAACGCTGTGGATGTAGGTATAATTTCACATGAAACACATCTCAATAATATTTATCATGAAAACAATGGCTCAGACTTGCTCGCATCAAATGATTTAATCTGTGTTGAAAATGATGTCAATAATAGCACAATGGAATGTGATTCTGACTCTTTGACAAATAGTCAAAGTGTATTTATTGACATTGGAGGAGAACTCAAAAATGTGACCATCATAGAAGTAATTAACGATGGGAATATCTCAACAAGTGAAAGTTTTTACCCCCTTCGTACTTCTTCACCTGCAGCTAGCCCAACTGGTCTCTTAATTACTGTAAAAATTTTATTGTTGATTGAATTTCTTAGTAAATTTTTACATCATTTTTTAGATGCTAACACTGGAGTGAATATGGCTGAGTCTACAAACTCCAAGGGCAATAGTAGTACTTCTGAGTCCTAAAACAGACAGTTAGACTTAATATCAAAAAATGTCGATGGTACTGAAGTCTGTTCTGAAACAGAGTTCGTACATTCAGTTGCAGAAAATGTTTGTTCGCTTACTAGTATTAATTTACAAACTGAGTTTCACGTAGTATCTGAACAAACATCTGTTACTGATTTTACTTTGCAGACTAAAAGTGTAGACTTATTGCCAGTTACATGTACGACACCTTCGCCAAATACAAGTATTCCAGGTATAAAAGATATGAAATTTATTGATTGTGAAACTCTTTAAATAATATATTTAATGTTAATTTCTAAACTTTGATTCAATAGATGAACATTTAAAGGATCTTAATATCTCCTCGGAATTGAAAAAAGCAGTTATAGTGCCAACTTTTAATCGAAAAAAGGCAAAAAAACACGAGGTTTTAGTGTCTACAGTTGATGACGTATTAAATGTACTGCAGAAAAAAGAAGACGACCGAATTTTAAAAGAACAGCAAATACTTGTTAATAAACAAAAAAGAGAGAAAAATAAGCAAATCAGACAGAAAGAGAGCAGTGTTCAAAAAATTTTTATGGAATCTAAGAAGAACTTAATGGATCAAAAAAAAAAAATTTTTTTTAAAATGAAAAATGTTAAACAATCTTTGAAATCAAGCAGCAAAGAAAACCAGGAAAAACTATTAAAAGAACTGAATTTGTTGAGTAGTGAAATTAAAGAAGTTGAACAGTCAATTTCTCAGCTTGAAATGGACGTACTTAAATCGAAATTAAAAATCAAAGAAGAAAAACTGTGATCAGTTATAACTCTTGACACATTTATTTTATTATTTTTAAGTGTTTAATAAGTCATATTTGAGTACAAAATTATTTATACTAGGTACTTATTTTTGAAAACTTATGATTAAGAGAAATAAAATTTCTCTTTTCAAGTCTGCGAACTTATACCAAACTTACGTCTTAATTTTTGTATAACAAATAAAAATAATTATCTATAAAAAGATCGTACGATAATTTTTTGTAACCTTCACGATTTCTTTGTTATTAATTTCTTACGTTAACTATTATTTACTCAATTTATATACAAGTTCATGAACGGCTCATTGACACTGTTCCACTTTAGGTCCTAGTATGGTCCACTACACCGGCCACTCAGTTTACATAGGTCCACTACTGGTCTTTTTTAGCACTTTCTATTTTTTTTTTTTCGGCCTTTCAGAACTTTTGATCGTCAGAAAATTTTTTTTCGTCAATTACAAAATCCGTTAGCTTCATGGTAAGATTTTTTTTTTTTTATAAAAAATTAAAATTAAATACTACAAAGTGTATTTATTCACTTAGGTCTTCGTATTTGGTCCACTATTGGGTGTTTTACCTCATTCCGACAACTTTTCAACAGTCTATCACGCTGAATTATTTTACACCCTTCTAATTCTGAAGACAAAACAATATTATAATTTGCTTTCATGGCACGTCCTACATAGTATATAAAAGCCACCACATAATACTGGACTATCTTTTTTTCAACCTTTTTTAGTAGGTATTCAATAAAAGAGTAAACAAGTAGAATGAAATACCGACACATTAGCTCAGTGGCAGAACAACATTTCGGCCGAAAACTAAGGTTATGCAAAATTACCCGCTGTTACTTCTTAGATGGGTGCCTGATACTTTTGTGACTTAGGAATCGAGTCGGAACTTGAGAAATGCATCGGATCGTTCCGGGTCAGGTTTACCAGAATTTAATCCACCGGATTTTCCTAGGATTGTATGTTCTCCACTAGCATAACCCTAGGCTGATGCAGACCAATGCGGGAAAATTTGGGTCAGGGTAATGAACAGAAGAGAATACACAATAATAAAGTTGAATAAAGAAAACGGCTGTACAAGAAATTTCACCAACTTTTTAGAATTAAATAAGCTGAGTAGCGTTAATTTAAAAAACATGGTGGCTACCGTGGATCTACAGACTACGTCATTTTCTACAATATCCTTGAAATAATTATCAAATTGAAGTAAATGACACTTAGAATACAGTAAGTTGTGTAACGTTTCTATCGATTCCATGTGGCAGCTAGCAAAAGATTACTGATCTCCACAAAATGTCAATAACATGATTGATAAAAATGTTTGACATGTCAAACAAGATAGTATAATGCCGACAAAATATTACTTTCATCAGCTTTGAAAATAATCTATACTCAAAAGAAGGTTACTGGGTAACCCCATACCTAAAGAGTATAAGATAAAATAAGAAATAAATTGAAAAAAAAACAGGCTTTATCTGCTCTGTACCCTGTAGTCAACGTATTCGTGTGCACATAGCGAGGCATTTACTTTCCGTATGCATTACACAGATAGTTTTTACAATGACCGTACTAGTCCCGTGAGCAACTTTGAAACACCGTTTCCAAACTAGAAATAGATGACATTTTGTCTTATTGTTAGATACGACACTAGTTTGCTTGCATGTATATTTCTGAAATTGACTCGTATATAAAGAATTTACATTTATGTGTTATAAATAGTTTAGTGTCTAAGACACAACGTTCATGTGTTTATTGCTTGTGGAGCACTGTTTTACAGTTGAACACAATGCCAATAAATACTGGTTGGGGCAATCAGACAATAACTGCGTAAAAAAATAAAAGCACTTGACTACATTCGATATGTAAATAGTACATGTATAGTATGAAAACAATGAAATACCAACAAAAACCATAGTTTAAATGTGCCAGTGTAAGGAAAAGAACAGAAAGCAATACAAACTTGTGCGAGCATTTGGGCTCGTCACGAAATACGCACATAAACAAAAATATACAGTTGTGAGCAGATACTGTGAGCTTATTACTCTAAAAAAAAGTTGTGCTGCAAACTAGACTATTTTATGTTGATGTTATTTTGGTCAGCAAATCTGAATCTCACCAAAAAATTACTCAGTACCTTATAGTATTTCCTACAAGCAAAAAACAATTTTTTTGAAAGATTAACAATAGTAACCATGCAGCCTACTTAATCCCTTCAACTTTATATCAATGTTTCCTATAAACTCAAAAATCAATCACATATCACCCTTAATAATCAGAAACCTCTAATACATATACTTTAAATGTATAACACTACAATTTCAAAATAGTAACTAACTGATTAGACTTAAGACTTTGTGAGATTACATTCTAGCGATTCTAACCCTATGAGTCTATTAATAGTTATTGATTGATCAGAAAAACCGCTGCTCTTTCTACGCTATGAGACGTCCTCACAGTGTTCATGATACTTAGCGTTTTCTCTCAGAAGTTGTATCTTTCGGAGCTTTTAGTTTTTGCCGTAGTATCACTGGCAGATGTCCTTGGCAGCCGTCTCTACCAGCAGAAACTGTATGCTCAAGCGGTTAATGCGCGTTGTTAGCAGCCAGCTTGTAGGCTTGCTGCTGCTCGCTTTTGCTGATAGCCTTGATGTTGCTCTGCCTAGACCTGTCTTAAAGACAAGCATTTGATACATTGCTCGTAGAATAACTTTAATTACTACGTTCATATGTGGTAACTGTATCAGCTCTTGCACCACGCAAATCCAATTTCTCAAGCCCTTCGTAAAAGACAACCATGCACTTCATTTTTTTTTTATATTCATCCATATTTTTAGTCACATTCTTATTTAAAAAGACAGTGAAATATTCTTATTTGTTTGAAACACGCCCAACGTCAAAATAGTAATAACTTGAATATTCTGCTTCTTTATAAATAAAGCTCCGTAATCGAACAAAAATCACGTGTCGAGATAATAAGCTATGAATATGTTTACTGAATTTTAGAATCAATGTCCAATACTCTGGCTAAACACCTGTCTTTGTGTGTATGTATGTGTATACGTATATATATAATCGATTATATCTTAGAATTCTTTCAACTGAATTTAATTTAACGTGGCTGATTTCTTTTTTTTCAAGATTTTTATTACCGCTGTAATGAGAAATTTTTTATTTACAATTTGGTTTTTTTTATTTCAATTTTTTAGAACTAAGAGGTATTTCAAATTACATTTTAGGTTTTTATCGCTGTTTTTGATCTATAATGTTAAAAATTCTAGAAGATCATAAAATTTCCTACAAAATTAAGTATTAAATTAGAACAAAAATTGAACACAGATGTTGATATTTTGTAAAATGAATCTGTATGTTGTAATATGTCGCACCTTACTCACCTTGCTTAAAGTAACAAAGTGTAACAGATGAATTATCATCAAAGGACTGAAGAGATAAGGCGGATAATATACTTGAGAGCGTGCATTAATGGTAAAAACAACAAACTAATTTTAAACAAAGCTTATATTCATTTAATATCAGTATTCAATATTAACACAAAAACAAACTGCTCTCCTATCGGACATTCTAGTCTACCGTTGTGTGGTCTGCAGTTGCTGCTCGGCACGATGCTCGAGACGTAAGAAATATGGTAATGGGGGTGTGCCTACCGTGTCAATAAAGTCTTGCAGCACAGACATCGTAGTAGAAAATCTAAGTCATAGTAATAAGACGTTATTTAGCAGACAAGAGGAGAGGCGGTAAGATGCTCGATAATCCTACCTCATCCCATGCCCATGTATCTGACCAAACCTACTCCTGCCATTAGCAGTGCAGTCAACATTCGGCATAGAGCGTAACAGCTGATATTCCTGCGCACCGATATATCTTCCTATATTATATAGTTGTATGGTTTAAGGGCGAGTACTAGCTCCCCCTCGGTCCCCCCACTCCCCCACTTAATAAGCTAAACTTCGTTTCTTTTTACCGTGAAATTTGACCCCAAATAATTAAGTTGACTTCCCCCCTCACCCCACCAGTCCCCCCCCTCCCTCCCCCCTGGCTCCTCCTCACCTCCCTCTCAAATCACGTAGATATTCATTTATTTTAACGTGATTTCTAACCCGATTTTTTTTGGGTTAGCTCCCCCTCGCTCCCCCTCAGCTACCTTCCGGCTCCGCATCGCTCCGCCTCAACCTC